>JACCGJ010008540.1:0-14809 GCA_013407085.1 Atriophallophorus winterbourni | reverse complement strand
ATCTTGCCGCGAATCTTCTGCGAATCACTGCGATACGTAAATCTCGGGCAGTGAAGCGCCAACTTTTAATTCAGCAACTCAAGTAAGCTCTTTCGAAGAGACCGTACAACACACACACACGAAGCAGTTTTCTTCCCGGTGCCGTATAACCCGCATAACATTAGGCAGAATGTGGTGACAGAGCAAATTATACGCGGCCAACCACATGTCCAAAATTCGGTTCAACAAGACAAATGTACCCGATCACATTGTCACGTGCACACATGGAGCGCAATCGCAACGTGCGGTCGTGTCACACAGCAAGAACGAGTGAAAAAATCGCCGATGCCGGTGAGAAACGTGGAACAGGCGGTAATCCTGCTGGTTGTTAAAGCAGCACAGTGAAAGGATTGCGGTATGAGCATAGTTAGTACGAGTGTTTGGCTGCGACTTGTCCCTAGGATAGCTAGTAGAACTTGAGCTGTGATGTATGAATTCATCATTGAAGAGATTGAGGATTCGAATGAGTGTTATCGATAAAAATAGATCTACGTCACGCTCAATGCTCGAATCAGTTTCAATGTTCCGGTCAAGTATTTGCCAGCGCCAACAGGGGTGTCGATTCATCAAGGAATTCTAGGACCATATTCGTTTCTTGGTAACATCGACTGCTCTTGGCATCAGCAGATTGACGTTTTGTTCAGGTTTAGCAATAAAATTTGGGGGTTATGAATGCAGAGACTACGGTTCATCGTAGGGCACAGATTCTTGGTCGATGTATTTGATTACCTCGATATTGATACAGGCTGACTGCCGGATACACTTATATACACACACCAATTCGCTCAAAAACTTTCCTAATCCCCTAACGTTAGCAAAGTACGGTATCTATCCCTAGACAGTAATATTGCCTTATGTATGGCCATGTGCTTTAAATCGTATTCACGGATAGACTACAAACCAGTCAACAGTACAGAGACATATTTCTCGTCAGGTGACCGCGCCAACTCCTAATGCGTGGCACCGTCAACTTGAATCCATACACCCTTTCAACTATATTGGTTCAAGCGTGGTGCATAACACCTGAAGATACGCTGCTATCAGCAAAGCAAATTAGACAAACAGCTGCAGTTTTAGGAGGTTGAGCTGTATGTAAGTATGCGTGAAAGTACAAGCCTGATCAGGGCAAAGTGTCGTACAGTCAGAGAATGCACGTGGGCTAAGATACTGTCAGGTAGGCCAGGCCTATGAGAAACAATAGAAATAGTAGTAAGACTCTAACGTGTTTCAACGTGCAGCTCATAACCGGTAACCAATCAATTTAGCACGGTTAGCCGCCCAGCACAGAAGTACTGTACGATGGCACATCCGTGCAATCCGTGCAAGTTGAGCTGTAGCCAGACAGCAGCTGTCTCGACAGAAAGTTTACTTTGGATCTACAACGTGGGAAGATCCGGCTTGCTTGTATCTATTTACCATACGTATTTTATCATTTAATTGCCAGTGTGATTATTTGCATCAGCATACATGTTATTCTTCGTACCACAACTCACTTGGCATGCTATCTTGCCCCAGAATTGAAGACGGCGAGGATGGAGCTTGTTCAATTAGAGTGGCGATAATAAATTATGGTATGGTATGGTATGAAAGCACAAACCTATCCAGGCAAAGTGCCGCCCAAACGTCAGACTGTACGTGGCCTGGGATACGGGTCCGGTAGCCCAGGCCTAGACAGAGTATGATGAAAGGAAATGAATGTACGAGACTCCAACGTGTTTCAGAATGCAGCTCACTACAGATTGCCAATAAATTTAGCACAATGTAGCCGCACAGCACGAAATGCTGCACAATTGCACATCCGTGTCGCGAGACATATTGCCCGTTTGCCAAGCACAAAAGATGCAGAAATCGACACTATGGAATGCCAGAACTCGAGGTAAAACGTTTTCTCGCAGCAACGTGCATCCCGTGCCTCAAACCCATATGTGGCGTGAACTTTACACGGAATGGGAGGATTTGCTTTAGAAAGGAGCGAATCACTTGTTCAGAAAAACGTTTCGCAAAGTGATCGTGTTCACGTGATCGTACTTATTTCATGGTTTGTAGATGCATATTGCAAGCCGTTGATCTGACAAGAGTTCGAGTTGGATTCCCGCTGAGTTCGTGCCATTTGAGTAGGTGGGAAGTGATGAGAATGAGCTTCGGTGGTGTCATCTAACAGCTGTTTGATAGATTAGTAGCTTGGATGGCCGATCTACATAGTGGATCGAATTCAAAGGATCAACTCAATGGAAATGAGGAGTTTACCGAATGCTCACATCCTCCGCACTAACACACCACTACCGGTTTCTGGCTGTTTGCCGTCAAGTGTCGTGAACGGGTCGAAAGACCACAGCATACTTTACTTTGTGAGACTACCTCCTCCTGGAGGATGAGTCGGCTTCGATGAAGGGTCTTGGGAATTTTGTACAAAGCGGCGTCCCCAGCACCACTCGGCGTTTGTTCGATTCACCTTCTCTAACCTTTGCACAACTAAGTGCGGCAGGGAGTTGCCAGAAAGAGGTGGTGTGCACCAACTAACCGTCTGCCAGACTCTGTTTCAGATTATTCCTCAGGGTTTTCTCCCGAAGCCTTTCCCGCGATCGGGTATCCCGCAAGGCAGCGGAGGTTTAAAATCAGGGTTTTCCTTCCATGAGATAAAATGCCCTCCCAGGCTAACGAGCCCCATCTGCCTGAAAGAAAGACCACAGCATACTTTACCTTACTTTGTGCGACTATCTCCTCCTGGAGGATGAGTCGGCTTCAAGACCACAGCATGACAGCGTCCTTTAGGCTTACACTGTCATGCATCATGACAAGATTGTCACTCCGCTCCTTTTGACAAGACAGAAGATTAACCAAACAATTCACGAGGATGTTTACAACAAGATCGTTATGGGATATGGTTTTGAACACTATCACTGAGCGTACGAAGCTACTGTGAATTCTGATCGCTCTGACCCGAAACCGGGAAAGCGATACACACCAACTGCAGCTATTTTAGCTATCAAGGTCTTCATCTGTTTGAGCCACGTCGCAGTAGATGTAAGCTGCACATACGAGAACAAATGGGTTTCGATGCCACGAGAATTACGAGAATCATTGCATTCGGGAATCAAAATATTACGTAAAAGGCCTTAGGAAACGAATATCAAATTGATGCTGAAACAAACCTGATGGTTATATTGCGTTCCTTGTGGAAGACAAGCGGTCGTCAACGGTTGTGGATCCGCAGAAGGACAACATGCTTCTGGTGAGGAAAATCGAATTGTTTCAAAACCCGTTGCATAGCATGACATGGCGTCCGATTGATGTAGCGGTGCCAGCAGAGCCATCGTGAGTGCATCCAGCGGTGTGGACACTGATACGGGAAAACTTGAAACGGACTCAATCGGTTCAGTTTCGTCGTTCCGGGATAGAAGATGGAGCAAATTAACCGCGTTGTTGAGGGAGTTGATTAGGGCATCGTGCTTTGTATTGTCCTCCGAAGATTGGAAATCTAAGCACGGAGGAACAGCACAATATATGATAATTGCGGGAGGTTTGAGTTGGTATCTGCTTTGATAAGCCTAATTTAGTATCACGGTTGCATGGACTTAACGCCAGTTAGTCAAGCGATGTTACGTGTTCGTAGATCAACAATACCGAGCTTCTTTTACGTGTGAGTCTTATCAGATTCAAGCAACCCCAAAATTCTATGAAACAAGGTCACACCAATGCTACGTTTCTCAACAATCATGACGAAAAGGGGAAGGGCTTGACAACCTACAAGCGTCTATAAGGATATTGTGTAAATTGAGACAAACGAACGACCTATGCCTCTGGCATATGCACATAGCAATCAAGCAGTTAATAAGTTAAGCAAAACAGCGAAGCAACTTCCTTACCGAATTTTACTTCTCGTTCCAATTGGTTCCATACGAAAAACGAACAAGATACTGATGGCACAGCACACTATTTGAAAAGCCATAAAATTTGTTATAGCACCATGATATCGGATCGTGCGTTCATATCTTATGTATGGTATGGTATGAAAGCACAAGCCTGATCCAGGCAAAGTGCCGCACGTGGGCTAACATACTGTCAGGTTGTCCAGGCCTAGACAGATATGAGGGGGGAAGAGAAGTGGTAGTGAGACTCCAGCGTATTTTAGCATGCAGCTCACTACCGTTGGCCAATCAATTTAGCACGATGTTAGCCGCACAGCACATAAATGCTGCACGACTGCACATCCATATCTAGATTACGACCGACAAATTATTACAGATAACGCGGTTGAGTGTAGAACGGTACCAGCTAACACACACGATAGTATGGTGACACCAGTTGGCATAGTTAATTATTCGGGTCCATCTGAGTCTGCGCCATAATTGAAACCTTGAAACCGAACTGTGTCAAATTGTCTAGCCGTTTGCCGAGACTTGTTAGAATCCGTTCCGGCAGGATCATGCAGTGTAGTGAACAGTGATTCGGACATCCACATCGAAGCAAACAGAATCATGAACAAAAGAATGACAAAACATGGACGGTTAATCTGGGTGCTGAATTATTCATAAAATTACATTGGTGAGGCCATTGCGACAGCCAAAAAGCAAGCTTGGTGGTGTCGAATACACAAGGTGACGTGAATTTATTCTAAAATCAATAAAAGCTATCAAAATATACGACCATTTCATATAGTTGGAAAATGGGATGAACATATCGTTGGTATGGTTTGCATCCTTCGGTCTAAGATAATTCTTGGAACGAAGAGGTACATGTGCTAAACGGAAACTGCTGCACATGTAAAACGTCTATTACATATTAGCAGAACCTCGCAATTCCATGCTGTCAACTTCTCTAATAAATATCCACAATTTTTGTGCTGACAACACCTAGAATCCAACGGGCAATCTTGCAGTATTCCTTATCAATAACCCGGAATGCACTACGTACGAAGGCTAACAACTTGCAGTCAGAAGTATGTATGTATAAAAGCACAAGCCTGATCCAGGCAAAGTGTCGCGCAGTCAGAGACTGCACGTGGGCTAAGATACTGTCAGGGTGGCCAGGCCTATACAGATATGAGGGGGGAAATAAAAATGGTAGTGAGACTCCAGCGTGTTTCAGCATGCAGCTCACTACCGTTGGCCAATCGATTTAGCACGATGTTAGCCGCACAGCACATAAAAGCTGCACAATTGCACATCCGTGAGATTCAGTGCGCAAAACAATGTATTGTTCAAATCTACAAATGATTATACGTTCGTAAATTGGCGCAATCCTAAAACACCACCACCACCAACTCACGGCAAATCGCTCAGCTCGGAAAAAATCAGAGGAATCTTCGGTGAACAAGATCATGATCGCGCAGCCTGACAGAAAGATTAAAGACCCTCGCTATCGAGTGTAGCATTTCGTCGGAGTAAGGCATGACCATATCGTTGGTGTATTGATTTCACAATGCGAACCGCGACTGTGTGTGTGCATTCAACATTACTGATCGCATAGGAAGATTAAACCAATCAATATCGTAGAGCGAATGGATTTGGTATTCTGACAGTGAGTTCCAAGCAAGCATTAACTCGCATAGAGTAGGAAGAATGAAATTTCAAAATAAACAGCACATTTTCGAAGATGTTATATTTTCAAGTTGATTGGGTATCTGCCAGAGCTGCAAATTGAAAAATCTGTGAAAACTTTTGACCCTCTCAAACATGATGGATCTTTGCTTGTCAGACACTTGCCGATAGATTATAAGGTTTACTCGGTGTGAAATCACAAGCCTGATCCAGGGAAAGTTTCGGAATATTGAAGCCTCACGAGAGTTAAGATACTGCCTGGTTTAGATATAAAAGAGAATAATTGTAGCTCGGGGTGTGAATGTTGTTCAAATGGTGTTTGCCGAGCTGGCATTGTTTGTTTAAAACGTTTCATCCCCGAGCTAGGTGACGTCATCAGCTAAACTTCTATCGAAGTGATTCGATAATGTAATTAATTGTCATTCTATACGGCGTTCATTCATTACGTTTGTCTCGTTGTTCGTAATCGGCTTTTTATTGGTCCGTACGTGGCACCTAGTTGGAGATGTTGGTTAATCGATATTGCAGTCGAGTGTCACGCCATGAAAAATTCTCGTACGCGTCGCCTGCAACCTTTTGCGATTATTTCAGAGATGTGGCACTCGAAGTTGTATCCAAATTTTTGGTGTCTTCGAACCGCCAATCAACTGGCCAACTTCCGTCCAGTCTTGCCAACATAGTGTTTGTCGTAATCCAAACATAGGATTTTTAAGATTTTGTCCTTCATTTTGCTGATTTCCCTGCTAAGGGTTGCGCACGGTCTGTGAGCAATTTCTACTCCGAACGGGCAGAGGATACGTGCCGCGATCTCTGAAAGATTTCGGACGTAAGGTAGGATTCCTCTCGTTTTGTTGGTGTTGTCATTTCTCTGTTGAGTTCGGTCGACTTTGTGACGGATTATAAAACTTCTTGTGTGTCTATTCTACGAAGTATCTGGAATAGGTTTTTCCCGTTCTTTCTTCGTCATTCGTCTGTGCTGTAGTGTGTTTGTGTTCGTTTGAAAAGAGTCTTGACGCAGCTGCGGTTGTGTTTTTCGATTCTCTATTCCACTTGTACGTCCAGAAACGGTAGGCGTCCTTCAATTTCCGTCTCCTTGGTAAAGAGGAAGAAATACCTATTCGAGATGTTGCGAAAAATGGATACCCAAGAAGTTTCATAATTCATCACAAGGTCGACCAAATGCAACTGAGAAATGAGAACACCAACATAACGAGAAGAATCCTACTTTACGTCCAAAATGATTCAGAGATCGCGGCACATATCCTCCGCCCGTTCGGAGGGGAAATTGCTCACAGACCGTGCTCAACAGTAAGCAGGGAAATCAGCAAGATCAAGGACAAAATATTCAAAGGAAACCAATTGAGCATTGTCTACAAAATCCCGTGTTTGGATTGCCACAGACGCAATGAATGGACAAATAAACACCGTATAAAAAAGCTCGAGTCACACTCGCAAATCACTTCAACAGTAGTGTAACTGTTGATTATGTTATGTTATGATTGCACAAGCCTGATCCAGGCAAAGTGCCGCACAGTCAGAGACTGCACGTGGGCTAAGATACTGTCAGGTTGCCCAGGCCTGTTGATATTATCTACCGTCAGGTTGTCCCAAATTCCCAAGAATCTTCAATGAAGCCGACTCATCCTCCAGGAGGAAATAGTCGCACAAAAGTAAAAAGTAAAGTAAGATACATATGAGGAAAAAATGGCCGTGAGAATTCACTGTGTATGCTTTACATTTCAATAGCTCAGAATTACATACGAAAAGGTGCTGAATCTATCGACACCAGTTGCCGTACTTCGGTTGGTACAAAATCAATTTTAACAGGATCTCACAACTGCGGTACATCAGCGACTTGATAAAGAGCAATCCAGATTAATCTGGTGTTTCCGAAAATTTAAACATTAGTGAGCGAAAACACGTATTTTGTATGCACAGCAACAGTTGAGGACTTGTGAGATACCTTCGTAACGTAATTGGATGTATTGACGTACCACCAACAATTCACGACAAATCAATCAGCTGAGAACATTCGCGAGTTTTTGCAGAAGATGATCCGGGTCACGTGTCATAGAAAAGAGCAGTTTGGTTGGAATCGAACGGAAAAAGACTTCAGATCGAAGATTTTTCTCGAAGCGTGGCATTCAACAATACAATACGATGTCCGTAGCAGTTCGGCTATTTTTTTCCAGCGAGAGACAGTGTTTAAAAGTTACTTACATTCAAAAATTTATAAAAGTTGTAGTTTGAATTGTAATGATAGTATGTATTTGTCGCATAACGTTCAGGATGCATTCGTTCTAATGACTGGTAGCTTAAAAAATCGAGCCTCCTCTGCATACTTTCCCATTTTTTGAAAAAAAATAAACCCAGATCCGCCACACAAAAATTACTCACCTGTCACAGTAGTTTCTGGCACAATCAACCTTTTCATTTTGTCTACTGCTGACTGGAGCGCACTCGAGATCTCGGGCAATTCAGATGCTCTCTGTTGGTCGGCCCATCCGCCGAAACTGATGGATGAGCCCCAGAAGGAATTCGGGTCAAATGCCTTACCACAGTCCCAGCAGTGGTGTGTAGAAGTTGGAGCAGAATGTGGAGTGCCCGGGGAAGATATTCTCCGAGGCTTGGTCAAGTATTCTTTATTGAATTCTGATTCAGTGATTCCGATTAAAACTGAATTGTCCGCAGGAGACAAGGTGAATGAAACGGGTGAATTTGATAGAACGCCCGTGTATGAAGCTACTGGACCCGCATGCTCTTCAATAAAAGCTGGCTGTCTAAACAAATAGAAAAAGGTTTTCAAGTTAAACGATTATAGTGGTAAAGAAATCATAAAATTTTACAGGTCAATCAAATAATCACACAAATTCGCGCAAATTCATCAAGGTAAGTGCTTTACAAGTGAGGTTTAGTCTGTGTATCATTAGAGCAACAAGCATTTCTTAGTACTATTCATGAATGCATGAAATCATAAACCTGGATCGAGGCAGTGTGGCATTTCTAAGGGCTGTATGGTGTTTGCTAAAATAGTGTCAGGTTACTAAGGCTTAGAGAGATAAACTCAACGAGCAATAATGCAGTCGTTTTTTGGTAAGGAAACATGCTATATTTGTTCTCAGGGTTTTATACCGAGCGGTGTCTACAAGGATTTTGCTATTTAATTTTGAAAAAATAAAGTCTCAAGACTATGAAAACGCAATTTTTGAGAAAGTGTCAAGTTTCGCAGGGTACTTAAAAACGCATACTGCCAGTGAGACACTATTACCGATGACAGTTATTTCAGCACTGCAATAAATTGACCATAGAGATGTGATGAACAAATGAAATTCCTCTGAAACAAAATTGCAACTCCGTAAAACAGAAAAATGATATTGATGCTTCCGTTTGCTTATAATTTTAGAAAGAACTGTTGTTTTGTTGCTCCCGATGCGACGTTTGCTACGTAAATGAGAAGAACATGTTTTATACGATTTTTGGGTCTTCAAATAAATTGGAGGACGAACCGGGCAAGGTGACAGTTGTTCTGTCAATCTGGTTATTAATTTATTCCTGGTTGTTTTGCACGTATTCTAATTTGTACAACCTTAGCATACAACACCATATATACATGTATATACACAGTACGTGTGGCTTCGGTTAGTTAAAACAGAATATAGTCAAAAACCGAATTAGTTTCATTTCTAGGAACGTTTTGATCGTGAATATATGGATAATTGGTAGATCAAATAGTTGAAGCAAAATTCTTTTAAAAGTTGAACCATAAGGTGGCGTTTATGTTTGTACGTCGAGTAAGCGAGCAAGTACTTGTTAAATTTATCGGCGATACGAATTAAAACTAGATCCGATCGCGTTGACTAACGAGAAAGAATCAAAATTACTCATCCAATATCAGCCACGTATACACAATTATCATTGGATTATGAAGCTCTGCATTGTGACTGGTTTCAAGTCTATCTTAGCTGAGTCAGGTTTGTCTTTCACGAACCTTTATAGCATACAATCGTGCGAACCCACATTACTTTGTTCGTACAATCTCATTAGAATAACAATGGAAATTATAATATAATGACAGCGGAACCTTTTAAAGTTTAACCAGTCAAAAGTAGAATATCAAGAACAGAAATCTTATATTAGATTAAAAGTAATTTTTTCAATGTCACTTGAGACAAGAATATGTATATTGTTTGAACACGCTAATTATTCAAAATATCAATCAAATCGGGGTTACTAAGAATTTATAGCCAAAGGTTGTATGGGGGTAAATTATGAAGGCGTGTTCATTCATAAGACGAATTGTAGATTAGAAGCCAATAAACAAACAGTATATGGCGCAAATTTATCATTTTTCTAACGCATACTACCATTTCTGGTTTACCCTCCGCAACAAAGAAGAGATCCCGGAGTTTGTAGAGAACTTGATTAAAAATTTAAGATCCTGTAAACACTGGGAAGCTGTACAACACTGGACAAGATTTTTTCAACTGAGATTATCCTGGACTATGTTTCTAATAGGAAAAAATGTGGCTCACAAAGGCTTGGCCCTCTTGTCTATCGAGAAGAAGGTATGGTATGGTATGAAAGCACAAGCCTGATCCAGTCAAAGTGCCGCACAGTCAGAGACTGCACGAAGAAGCATTGGTGTCACAAGAAGTTTGAAAAGGTAACTTCACTAAAAATTTGAATACGTACTGTGAAAATGTGGAGGATGCGTCAATAAAAAGAGGTGAATGCACAGAAGATAATATTTGCGATTCATCAGCACTTGATGTGGAAGTCGGAGTGCAAACAGTTTCTGTACAATCGGTTCCTTCATCCCACTCGGCATCTGTTGGAGGCAGCAGCGGTGAATGAATTTCGGGAACTGGTAAAATATCTTCAATTCCACGTGTGACAAAACGAGTCACGCCACCATCATTTGGTCGAACTGTATACATATTCAGTTCCGGCATGCAGTGCACCAAACGACCGCAACTAACATTCCCGGCATATCGAATCCATACAAGAGCTCCCGCTTGTGGCAAACAATGCCACCGATTAAATCCTTTTGTTCCACCCGTGTTTAAGCTTGTAATGTTGATGGTGAGTGATTTTTATCAGAGGAAATGCAAAGATTCTTGATTCTGATGAAGTAAAATGAAAATAGGATTCTAGACGTGTAAAATGGGGCTGAAAATGCCGTCCTAAAGTTTTTAGAATTAAACATTATGGACAGATACCTGCAAGTTTCGATACAATCAAATTTAACGAACCACCACAAGCCGCTTGCCGGCAAGCTTTCAAATTAGCACCTAATTTGTCGGAGAGATGCACGTGAATCTAAAGGTCGCGTAAATGAAGTCGTAAAACAAACAATAATATCAATATTAGTATCACAGGTTGATAGTCAACCAAGTTAAAAGGATTGCTCAGATTCTCTCAGAGTTGTGTTCGAAAACACCATCCACTACCAGGATTGATTCATAGGGAGCACGTGTCTGATTGTGTGAATAATATATATGATTTCAAGTTCAAGTTCAAGGTGAGAGTAATGGTACATGCTGCATATCCAAAAGAGTGAAAAGACGATGGACAAAAGTTAATTTCAACAAAAAATGGAAAAATGGAAAAGAAGCGCTTTTGTGCTTAAAAACGTTGTTCACAAAATCTGTCGTTTTTTGCCAATAAATAGTGAGGGATTTAATCCCAATGGTAATTCCCTGGAAAGAGCACCTGGCACAATTCGTCCAGCCTATGTTTGGACGGATTTACTGAAGCTGCCGAGACTAGTTCTGCCGGCAGTGAGATCCACAAGTTCACTACATGGATGCTATAAAATGCGTTCTTGATTCAAACCTGGTGTGGTGTTTACTTGGCTTGAGACTGCGCCTTCGTTTTCCGACCATAGGAGAGAACCGAAAGAAGTCATTGAATTCCAGACAGCCTGATATTTTGACAACTTCAAAGGTTTCTATAAGATCCGCCATAAGCTACCTCATCATAAGCGAGAAAAGATGATAAGAGGCGATTTTCCTAGTTGGTGCATGCAAACATCTTGATCATGCGAGTGACCAGCTTCTGCACCTTTTCTAGCTGCACTATATCCATTTCAGTTAAGTTTTCACAGGACAGTAAGCGGCTAACGAGAAAATCGAGCGTACGGTGCCTTAGTAAATTCAAGATAGAAGACTTCTACCGCTATACTATTATCCATCGTTTAGAAAGCATACCAAGTTATTCAGACATGACCAAACTTTTAGGGATCCGTGTTGTGCGGCATTCAATAATGAATGATGGTTAGGTATCCAAACATTTCGCCGTGTGTCAACGTTTCCATAACCTTACAAGCACACTATTGAGGCTGAAAAAGCTCTTCCCTTATGGATGGGCACTCAAACTAATGTTCTCCAGTCCAAACGAGGGTTGCAATTTCTGAGGGATGTTCTGAAACGTTTTTTGATCGGCGCAGCTAATCTAGGAGCTAGCAGTCTGATCATTCGTGGATAAATGTTTTTGGGCCCTGCCGACATGTTGTATGCTAGGCTGGCCAATATAGACTCGACTTCGACTCGCTCCAAAGTTCAGTGTGTGCACACAAAAGTAATGGCGCAGAGACGTTCGATTTATCATTTTGACGCTGCACGCTTTAAAAACAAGCAAGCATCTCCTGAGCTTGCAATGACCTCAGAGCAATCGCCTCTTCTCAAGGTACCTACAGCTTATCGTATTGAGCCTTTCAATTAAACGTTTCTGTATTATCGTTTTGGATTAGTATTGGCCAGTTGAGCGAGTCGCGTTTGAAAATACAATTTCTTAGCTCGTATCTTTTAAACTGCGGTATTTCGTGCTTCCTTGTAAATGGACAAATTCCCACATGAGGGAAACGCTTGTAAAGCCTACATCTTGTGTTGCGGTGGCGTACACTACGGGAGACTGAGGCTGACCACCATTTAAGTTTACCCCCTTTACGAACGGGTACGAGATTAGCTAATCTTTCCTGAAGTTTCAGGATATTTTATCTTACTCTAATCTTTCATTGATCCATGAATTGTGGTAGATTACCATAAGAATTGCAGTATGGCATTATCAAACCAATGTGTAAGGGCTGTGAAACCAATAATCCGGCTATCTACTAACCATTTACGCACACTTCGGTAGTTGGGAAAAAGCTGGAACCACTAGCAAAAAACAGCTACAAATTTTGTTTCGCAACAAGTAGCCAGTTGACATCTGCTCAGCATGGTTTTACGAAAAGACACTCATACGCATCCAGTCTCGTCACTGCTCTCGAGCATTGGTGTGGTGAATTTGATCATGGCCGCTCGGTAGACACTCTGTGTATTGATTTCAGTAAAACTTTCGAACGTGTCCCGTTCAAACGTCTGCTGCTCAAGCTCCGTTCTCCGTGTGAAGGAACATTATTCTAAATTGAATTTTAAATTTTTTTTCTTTACACTCCGTTTTACACAGGCCGATGTTATCGGAGTTAAGTCGGCGCCTGCCAGTCCAAATCTCGGTGTTCCCCAGCAATAATTTCTCGGCGCGTTTATTTTCAAATTGTATGCTAATGACCTATCACACTCGCTAACTCTAAGTTATCCACTTTTTACCGGTGACTTCAAGGTTCGGGTTACTTCAAGCTCATCTGATGAACGTACAGATTTCCAAAGCGAAATAGAAAAATTGTTTGAATAGACTGTACACTAACAGCTTTCTTTTAACCGACAGAAATGCGCAGTAATTCTTTTAGGAACAAGTACGCCTGAAGGTACGTAATTCCTGTGGATCATCTACTAAAAAAGTTGACGCTAAACGTAACCTGGGGAAAATTATGGCACGACCGGTAAGATCCAGGGAAGATATAAACAGAAAAGGTGGTGCCGCTAACCGTGTTTAATGAATCGTATGGCATTCAAATGAATGAAACTCCCAACCAACAAATAGGAGTAAGAAGCAAAAACGCGCAACATTTGAAACACGTGGTATTATATTAAAAATACGTTTCACAGTAAGTATATGAATAACAGTATTATTTAATGCATTTTCGTCAAGCACACACCCCATGACCGATTTCGTGCTGTTCGCACTTATCAGGTAGGGTGAGTATTGATTGTTATTTGAAGAATCACTACATCCTTCGCTGTTCACAATTGGCCGCGGATTTCTGTAATCTCGCAGAGGTCTTTTCGTTAGTTGTTTCGATCATCTCACAGTTTCACCGGATTCGTAATGTTCTAAGGAATTTAGAAGTGTTGTGCTATGATTGGTAAAAAAGAGTATCACAATTCTTATAAATGATTCAATCTACATGAAGTTTTTGCATAATTCCATTTTCCGTATCAAGTATTTTCAGCATATATATTTCGATCTGAACTACTACAATGAAGGAGAAGAAAAAGAAGCGAATGTGTTTATTCATGTACACGAATTTTCATCAATTAAATTAGTTTCTCTACAAAATTATAAAAAATATAATGTACGAATTCGCACATGCCTGATCTAGGTAAAGTGCAACACAGTTAAGACTCTACAATAATAGTACTTTAACGGCTATCATTTTCACCATAATAAGATATGTCCGATGATCCCATTTCAAGCACATTTGATCTCAGGTATCGAGATTTGAATAATATATATGGTATATTTCCAGTTTTACACTATAACTATAAAGATACAGAGGCCACAAAATATCAACAAAACAATCAAGGTCATTAAATTTAGTAGTGAAACAAGAAGCAGTAGCGCCTTTCAGCACACCCACAAAGTTTTTGGCTAATCCATTCAACTAAAGGTGTCTTGGTACAGAGAACAAATGTCGAAAATCAAATAAATGTAGCCACTAAGTAACACTTGAAGCAAAGAAATGGTTTACATTAAAATGATCATGCATGGCATGACTTGATGTATCCAAGACTATACATTATTATTATTATTATTATTATTATTATTATTATTATTATTATTATTATTATTATTATTATTATTATTATTATTATTGAAACTCACAACAGCTATAGTTACATCTATACAGCTAAAAACTTCTCGTAATGCAATCATTGTGAAATCAGAATTGGGTTTAGTTCAGTTCAGTTTGCACAGGACAGTATGTGGCTAACGAGCCAAACGAACGTCCAGAATTTCTTTCGGTGGAAAGCTGCAGAGAAGCACCCACCACTGCCAAAACGTTTTTTTTCTTTTTGTCTATTTGAAATCTTCAACGATCGCGACGCCGATCGCGTTATAGCCGATGC
>JACCGJ010008537.1:0-19719 GCA_013407085.1 Atriophallophorus winterbourni | reverse complement strand
ATACGATCTACACAATATGGGAATATTGGGACGCGGTATTAAACCGTATAGCGAAAGTTTACATGCGGAGGCGGTCGAAATTACTAAGGCAGGTCGACTGGTGATCAATAAGGTGGATGGGGCAGAAATCTCAACAATACGGCGCTCGGCACTGATGCGAAGGTGAATAGTTGTTATTCACCTACTAGTTAATTAGGCTTTTCTGTTTTCTTCAAAAATATGCTAATCTTAGCCCAGTTAGTGATGTCCTTTCACGCATTTTGGGCCGCTCTGTTAGCTGACCTTGACCGTGTTCACTTGTATTAGATTAACGTGGATACACACTAGTGGGAAAATTGACCACTGATCCTGGTCATTCCTACGAGACGTGACGCAGCATAGGCGTACTATAGACCGTTTAGTGGTAAGGTCAAATCAGTGGTGGCGGGTTTACTACTACTTAATCATGTTCCCTGTCTTGACTATCACCCTTGGTCTGACGAAGCTTCTATGTCAGAAGTGAAACGTTACATAAAAACTGTTCTAACCGATTGCACTCAAATTTATTTGCACAATTTATGAAGTGGTTTGTGCTGAATAACGTAATCCTCTCACTCGAAAATATCAGTGATATTGCGTTACCTAACTGCGAAGCCTACATGCATTAGGGGAGTACATGTCTTTATATATATCTTGCATGACGTTAATACAAAAAGAAATCATTTCCTTTCAGAATATTTTTGAATTAGATAACCAGTTGTGAACCTACATATTCCACCAACATTTTCATTAGTACCATCAAATGTTGCACCTAAAGCTAACAACATTTTGGAGCACTATACACCTCAAATGAGCTTGAATCACGAGCATGCACAGTTGTGAAAGTTGGAAACTTCCATGGTGGCCACTAAGGTTGGATAAAACAATCGGGACGTTTGCAGTTAACTTTTTATAGTTTAAGGCAGTAGACCATGACCGAACGAAGTCTCGAAACCATGTCAAATCTAGTCAAACTTTTTGATGGTTGTATCCGTCTCCATTACAGACTCCGTACATTTTACGGTATCAAACACGACGGTTTGCTGATCAGTTCACATGTTCTATTAAGATTTAAATTTCTAGAACCACGCAGCTTGAATCGAGATACAAAATGACTGAACATGTGGCTCCAATTGAACTAATACAACTCAAGTTCTAAATGAAGTGATTTGCACTCATGTCCTCCAACGCGTAAACTGTATTAGTGTGAAGTGCCAAGTTGCGTTTTCTGACGATGTGCAGAAAATCTCCGTCGGGAATAACACAAATATCGAAAAGTCAGACGAAAACATACGCGAACCACCTAGAACTCGTGTTTCCAAAGAAACGTATTAGAACGGTTCGGTTGACATTTTCGGAAACAGGCAAATCGGCCCAAACTGACAAACGCTGCGAGGGCTCCAATGCAACCAGTTTGCAACAAATAAACTGACAAATCAAATCAAATTGACAACCGGTACAAAATTTGAGAATTTATGATCAAAAGAGGCATTTAACTTCACAATTGTTGTTGAGATTCTTCGGTCGATGTTGACCACAAGCGCATGTAGGTATTATACTCAGGCTTCTGAATTACCATGAGATATTATTTTTCTTATTAGTTAATGAAGGAAAAGTAATTGATGGTCAACGCCAATAATTGAATGTCACGCAAAGTTGAGTTAGCTACTTACTATGAGTTGATACCCAGATTCAGTCAAATCGTTTTTGAACCAGCTTGCATCAGGGATTCAAACGAATGTCTCTGCAG
This sequence comes from Atriophallophorus winterbourni, assembly GCA_013407085.1. Lineage (NCBI taxonomy): Eukaryota > Metazoa > Platyhelminthes > Trematoda > Plagiorchiida > Microphallidae > Atriophallophorus > Atriophallophorus winterbourni. The sequence continues at coordinate 17,951 of JACCGJ010008537.1, read as the reverse complement.
GTTACTTAGCGAAAACGAGCATTGTTTAAATGCGTAATAATTACGTGACCAACTCTCATTCTCTTGGCTTGAGTGAACCGAAGACGGCTGAAGCACTGCTCACGGAGGGTGGGTCACGAGTGGACAAGAACTGGGACGACTTATTTACAGTCAGATTGAGTGTCATCGAGGGTCGGGTCAGAAATGTTCTACACCGTAGAAGCTCGAGTGACTTGTCCTCAATATCAGTTAACTGACTTACGTCAGAGTAAAATGGTAATCAAGTGGCTTGGTCTAGCCACTTGTAAATAACGATGCTGTAGTAAGTAAAAATGAAGAACAAAAGCTTTATTCGTTTAAACGAAATTTCAGCTAATCAAATTAATCTAACCACGAATGAGAAATGAGAGAAACTGTAAAGTTTAATGGGAAAATTCTAGATCGCCACCTACATTTAAGTCCAAAACAGCTTCGGTTTCGTCTACAGTGGCATTAAGCGTAGGGATGGAAGTTGACTAAATTTCATTCTGCATGGTATTTTTACAATCATGATGTTCAAGTTTTTAATTCGAATTTTTCAGAACCGCGCAGCCAAATCTCCCGTCTTAAAAGTACAAAAAGTGCACAACATTTAAAGTTTAGAAACGTTGAAAAGTTTCAAATGCGAAAGGGTTACAAGTTTCCTGAAAAATAATGTTGGATAATATGAATTTTGTGCACGGCTCGTTGGCATAAACTCATTCAAAACATCTCAAAAATATCAAACAGTCACTGATGTTTATTTTCTGATGGATTGATTTGAACAAACTAGTAATATCGAAAGAATTCTCCCTAAAATATTTGCGATGGTACTTCAAGGGGATTCAAGGGTTTAATGGTCTAAATAGCGAATACTTTACCATAACCATAGATTCAAAATATCAGGTATGTATAAAAGAATCAAAATGTTATGTCAGTATGGAAATCCAACTTAGGTATTGATGTGCGAGGTTGGATTTCGTCAAAGTATGTTTGTCAACTTCAGCCTTGAGCATATTAAGGCTCAATGCAGAGATGGTGTTCCACATAAAACAAAATGGAACAGCAATGTAGAACCTTCGGCAAATCGATCTAGATTGTGGAATGGCTAACTTGTAGCCATGATGTACGCTACCACGTGCTTTTTGTCGATGAAACAGGTATTCAAGTGAGTGATCCACTGTAGGCGGAATGTTGAACAGCAAGATCAAGTCGCCCTTGACACGACGGCACGAAAAGTTAGTTTCAGACTTGCAATCCTCTCCTCGTATGGCCTGTGGTATCGTCCTGTCACCCGTTTGGTAGCGCTGTGGTATACACGTTGCAGCAAAGCCACGTCCTTCTGAAACCATGGTGAAGAGGTTAACTGCTATGAATGACATTTCTGAGTAAATTTTCGAATTTAATCAATTATGACGCCAGATTTCTCAGAGAACTAGAATTCTATTCACTTTTGAGCAGCATAGCATTCAATGTGTATGCTTATCGGCGAGCATGCGTGTATATTGGAGCTAGTTTGTATTAGTATCCTATAAAGTAAATTTAATGTGAGGATTGAGCGTTTGATTAACGTTTGCCGACGATGCATCATTGCTCACTTTCAAGAACAGATCCAGTTGTTAATGTACTATTTTTCGTCAACATGCAAGGCCTGTTGGGACAATCAGCATAAGCAAGACCAACGTCCTAAGTAAAGTGACTGTATAACCTCTCACCGTCACTGTTTAAACCTGAACATCATTTCGCATATATTGATTCAACTATTGCGCACATCCTATTGCTAGATACCGAGATTGATCAGCGGATTATCAGGACAACTACCATCATGTCTCCTTTGGATTTTCATATCTGGAGCAACCGGCAGTTGACTGTGAACAGACAAAATGATACAACAGCACGTTCTGTATGATTTAATGTAAGGCAGCGAAACCAGTATCATCCTTGCGAAACACGGCGAACGCAAAATACTTTCCGTTTGACGAGCATCCGTCCCATTTTGAAAATAACGCGAATAGCCAATTATCAATGCAGGAGTTATTACGGAAACTGGTTTACAGATCATGTTCACCATACCATACGCCGATTGCGTCATGTATACCGAACAGAAATAGTCAAATGTCGAAAGATGTACTCTATGGAGAGTTGAAATTAAGTCTACCTTTGGACAGCCGCAATGTGGTACAAAGACGTTTGCAAAAGTAGTATCAAAGATCTTGACATTTGCCTTAGAAGTTGGGAAGCACATGCTTTTGATCGCTCATATTAAGAATACTATGTGAAGCATTATATTTGACAAGAATAAAAAGCGATACTGCTCATAGCTAATAAACGTAGTTTATGCTCTCAGCATGGAAATGCCACTGCATTTAGCTATGAGCGCTGCGGGAGAGATTGTTCTTCTCGAATTGGATGGTTTAGTTGTTTGAAACGCTTCGAGGCATGAAATGTTCATGCGCTTGCAAGTTACATCCATGTTTAAATAGTTCATTAATGTGTCAATGTTTCAAAGTGTAGCCTGAATAATGAGATCTAAATGCATGTCTTCGACACCGATAAACTGGAAAAGTAGAAAGATGAAGGTCGCTCAGGACTTCTGTAAACTACTGCAAATTTGTAGCATCTGCTCCACTAAACAGCTACTTGCATCGTTAAATTTGTTATCTTCCAGACTAAACTAGGAACATTCTCGGATCAGCGATGACAATAATGGTGTACGAAAGGTTTTCGTGCTTCTGTTAGTTCATTTGCACTAATGACATATCATATATGTTGTTCTACACGTTGGCTATTTTTGCTTACAATATTCCGATTTGTGCATGGATAGAATTCATCGCTGACTGTTTTCGAGTGAAAAGCGAAACTTAAAGAAACTTGCTGGTGATGGCTGAGAAATAAGCTATCAATTAATTATTTAAATGCAAGGTGCTGCAAATTGTCAAACTTTTTCAATAAACATATTAGCGTAAACAAGTAAATTTTAGCTGAATAACACCAGAACTCTCATTTGAGTACCGCTACGGTGTAGTTTAGGAAACAAACTGGATTGAGAGGTCGTTTTCAAGCGTAAATTATGGTTTCTTGTTCAGGCGCGATGTATTTACGGAACCCTTTCACCAGGGAATTTGTTTACGGTGATCAGAAAGTAGTTGCCCCCAATCATGAACTATGTATCTCAAGCTTCGACACCCTAGGTCAAAAGATATTTTTAGCTTGATGAAATGCAGTACAAAAATAAATCGTAACTAGTTACGATAATCTAACGTACCAGGATCGAATACCACGGCTGAGCTTCCCTCTACGTATATTAGAAGCATTCAGAGTGAAATAATACATAAATACAAAATATTGCATAACTCATTAAACCGTTTTCGACACTCTTACTTAGACTAATCTAAATGTTCTACTTAATATATCTTGTGGGCTTTTTTACGCTACTTGCCTTTATTCTCTCGGCGTTAATAATAAATCAATATCCCAATTTATATTCTTTTATATATTACCTCACTTTTGTTTACGTTAACAGCCATATTCCCGGTATTTATTTAACCCATTGTCTACGGTAATTGGATAAACGTATTTTATGACTTGACGCTTGACTGGCTGTAAAAAGATTCCTGCGAGGATCAGATGCCAGACGCCGCCTGACAAGTGTACTCCGATGGTGACTGAAGGTACCGATGGGAGCTACTGAGCAATCGACTGTTTGTTTAATTTTTATGGGCTAAAATTTGAGGAGGTAACTAGAGTTACCGTCAGTTGACAAAGGGTTAAAAAGATTATTTTGTTACTCAAACGTTGTATCAGGAGTATTTCACGCGCAAGCTACGTTTCTTAGAAGGACATTTTTGAAAAATCCGCTTGTTAATAACGTATAAATATTATTCAGAATGATAATTAACACACGCTGCATATCGATCTCTTTAAATATCAAGCGTTCACAGATATTTTCATCGAAGCATTTTATGGGAGCGAAGGAATTACTTTTCCGTATTTCTAATCAAGCTGCGAAATACATGAGTAAGAAGATAGAAGTATATCTGATGAACATCATATCAACAATGCGAACGGGTGAGGTGTTTGCAATAAAAATATTCAGACCGAACTTTGCGTCTAAAAGCGACTGAGTCGTTACTTTGCCTCACCTTGGCCAAAATCCATATCGACCAGACAATTTTAAGCAAACGTTTTTAGTATTAATTGGTTTATGTTGATCAGATCTATTTGTATTTTCTTACGCATGTATTGTAAAGCTTGATGTGAAATAACGAAAAAGAATTCTTTCGCATTTATCAAACGTTTTCTTAATTTTCTTAATCAAAACACATGATACTGCGATCTAGAACAACGTCATTTCGCAATTCCTGCATCAAGATACGGTTGTCAAAAGTGTTTGGTTATTGAAAAATACGCCGAATTTATCTTGTCGATATTCTGTGAACCGTTTACGTGTAATTCGTGGTTTGTTTTTTAACATTAGTCTGAGGCTGAACTTTCGAAAATGTTCGAATAAAGTTTTGTCCATCTTCGTCCTCCTTACGAATAACGTCCACCATTGCAACAGGATCTAATCAATGGTATAGCTTCATCGAATACTCGGTTGAAACCTCACTTTTGATTTCCAAACGTCTTTTAATCGACGGCCAGTTATTCCAAATGCCGTGAAGTTAATTTGTCGAAAGGCAGTTTGTGTTTCACTTGAAGCGCATGTTGAGATTTGAAGTCTCTATTGTAATGCTACCTCAAAATGCTAACTAAATTACTTTAAAGTTGAGTGTTTGTTCAGTTTACATGCTTTAGGCTGGAATAATGGCTCTACAGCATTTTTGATTTGATCCTGCTTTTCAACATTCTGCATACAGTGAGTCACCCACTTGAACACCTGTTTCATCGACAAGAAGCACGTGGTATCAGATCTCAAGACTACAAGTTATCTCACACTATAGATTAAATTGTCGAAGGTTCTTCTTTTCTGTCCTAGTTAATTTTATATGGAACTCTCTGCCACCACAAATCATTTGTGCATCAAGCCTGAACATGATCAAGGCAGAACTTGACAAATATATGCTGACCAAATCCAACCTCACACCTCAATACCTAAGCTGACTTTCCATATTGACAATACATCTTTATTGTTTTTATGGATTCCCTATATTTTTAATCTATGTTTACCGTAAAGTATTTGCTTTTTAGACCATTAAAAGGTTGGATTATTTTCGAAAAGATGTGGCGCACTTTTCATTATCTTGCCTGTTTTACATGCTACAAGTATTGACGCTTGATTAATAATATGCCTAACGCTTACCCACATAATACCAAATAAGGACGAGTATTAATCGGTTCCCCCAGATTCATTGTGTGTGTGCTGTTTCTCTGAGAACATGTTTGATCCTGCAAAAATTATTGTTAGGAGGCACTGCACCTAACCACTAAAACAGCCTAATCGTTCGTTCGACGGAGACTGGACACTACTGTTTACCAGTGAAAACAGCCTAATTCAAATACTGGTTTGTACCTCGATTAACGTTTCCGACCATAATCGACACCCCACTGTCGTGTAATCGATGTCCACTATTCGATTGCCCAATGTCTATTGAGTTCATCGACTCGAGATCCTTCGGACATTTTGGGAAGACCTGGCAGCGATGTGATCGGTTAGGATACCGTGCACAGTTACCGGCTACCCTTCGCAAACATGGCTGGCACACAATGCTTATTAACACCGAGTTTTTTATGTTCAAAAGGTGTTAGTCCAGTCCAAACTAACGCAGCAGAATAGCCAGGCGGTTAAAGCAAGCAATCTACTGCAAGACGGCTCAGGGGTCGAATCCCGACTCGCGCATGAATATACACTGATGGTGAGCTCTAATAAGAGAGAAACTCGACTCCAGTGCTTCCTTCGGATGGACTTCCCTTTGAAGCTGAGGAATAGCAGATACTACTTCGGTGTAGGTCCCCTACTTCGGTGTAGGCAACCGGGTAGTATCATGCCTACGTTCAACGATGACGATGACAACGCTTTGTACCCCCCTTCTCGCTTTGTACATCTCATTGTTTATGTTGAACGGCACTATAGCTGTATCAGATTGTGCAAATATAATAATAATAATATACAGATACTACTCTTGGCTGCTAATCATAACTGAAGCTTGACAAACTTGCTGACGGTATTAAGCGATTGGACCCGAACGGTTGACGCAGGAGACAGTGCGCACGCGTGCTATCTGGATATGTCGAAAGCTTTCGACAGAGTTGATCACTTCCTGTTGCTACGGAAGCTGAAACAGATTGGTATTGACGGGCAGCTACTCGTGTGGTTCGAAAGCTACCTCAATAGGCGCAAGGCAACCGTTCGAGTAAACGGGGTACAATCACGAGCCATTAATACCTCCAGTGGTGTACCGCAAGGTTCCGTTCTCGGTCCAGTGCTTTTCTTAGTTTACATCAATGATTTACCTGAGACGCTCTCATGCAAGGTATTTCTTTTTGCGGATGATGTTAAACTTTGGATGCGAATAAAATCAACTGCAGACTGCGTAAAACTGCAAAGTGATTTAGATGCACTACACGAATGGTCAGTTAGAAATAAACTGCCGTTCAATTTTCAAAAGTGCAAGTTACTGCAAATCGGCAAGCCCTTTCAGTACGAATATCACTTTGGGCAGACTATTTTGAGCTGGACCAAATCGGAGAAGGATCTTGGAGTCTGGATATGTGGCAGCCTAAAGAACAGCGTGCATTGTGAGGTCATTTACAAGCGTGCTTCAAAGCTTCTAGGTATGCTTCGACGGATCTTCCGAACCTTTTCGCCTGTAACGTTGCCAAGAATCATGAAGACCTACTTAATTCCCACAATGGAACACGCATCGCAAGCATGGACTCCGTGGATGAAAAAGATATATTCTTGCTTGACAGGATATATCATCGTGCAACTAAACTCGTGCGTGGTTTTTGAGACCTAACATACGAGGAAAGGTTGAAAAAGCTAAAGCTCCCTACTCCCCTTCAACGTAGACTTCGAAGTGACGTTATCATTACTTACAAGATATTGAATACTCCAGATCATCCACTCAAACATTTGTTCAAATACCGTGAATCAGGAATTACGCGTAGCCACTCAGCGGCACTACAAATTCCCCGTTCCCGTACTAATTGTCGCCGATATTTCTATTCGGTACGTGTCTGTTTCCTGTGGAATGCCCTTCCCGAAGCAATTATCACCTCTCCCTGTATCCAAACATTCACTCGAACCTTGGACAATTATTTGTTACATAACGATTTGACGATGCCTGTGCATTGACTCAGGGTAAGCATATTACTTGACTCCAGTGACATCGTATAATTAATTTTTTATACTTCTTATTGAACGCATATTTACTATGATATGGTAATTGTGAAGCTATGTGCTTTTTGTGACCATAAATTCCTGAATCTTGAATCTTGGGTCTTGAATCTTTCGAATATTGCTTTTTGCTGCGAGTACTGCGCGAGAGAGATTGTCCCTCTTAAATCGGACTGGTTTGTCATCCTAAAAGCATGAAACAATCATGCGCTAATGATGTATATCCATGATCGACATCGTCCAAAGAGGCCCAGAACAACGTTGATGGACAGTGATTTTTGGGATGGACTTAAGTTTGAGAAACGTTTTCCAAAATATTCGCGAACATAACACTAATTCTTTGACTTAAAACTCATCCAACAATTTGAAACAACCATCACAATCACCGAATTCGCAGCCCCTTCCAAACACACAAACGTGCGAATATTGAACGACTCAGTTGGTTCACATTGTTTGTATTTATTTCAATCACATACCTCGCTCTACACAGAGGTAATGTACGTAGATTCTGGCTGTTGTCGTGAACTTACACGCTGCTGTACCGTACGTGAATTACAGATTTACAAATCGGGCAAGCTCGGTAATACACCGGTTTCCATTTGCGCCTGTATAAAATGCCAGAAACAAAAGGCTGTCAGATAGCGTTAGAAACTTTGAAACGGGGCATATTCTACTACTATGCATTATATTGTAAGCGTACTTAGTGCTGGTTGATTAATTATGCAGTCGGGCACTTTTCAACGTAACCTATCGGTCTAAAACTCCTACCATAATAAAGGTCGTTCGTTTAATCCCCATTTCAGGAGTCATTGTGTAAAGTAAATAGTCTTTCGTATCATTTGTATTCGGCATATCCTCGTTTTGTGCTATTCAGTATTTGGGATACATTACAGTTATAATTATGTTTCAATTACACAATTCCCGAATAGACCAGATCAATATACACATCAGGGACAGCATTACACCGGTAGCATGAACCGAATGCTTAACTGCCAGATAAACTTGAAAAATACTAAACAATGGGGAAGGGCGGTACTCAAGAAGCTACGGAATCTAATAAAGAGTAAGCAAAAACAAAATGGGATGAAGGGTCTACAACACGAATGGGGCATGCAATGAATCAAGTTTCGTGAACGAGTAGAGCGACATTTGCCCGACAGCTTCCTTGCGGATTACCACTGCCATTAAAACAATCGATTCCAATAGATACAAGTAAATTTTGGTCTCAAAATCTTAAAATCAAGCGAGACCAAAAAATTTATTGGACTGGACTCGATTTAGTAGAAGTTTGAGTTTATCGCGAATCTGTTATATTCGATGCTCACTCACCATTCAGGCGTCTTCAATCAAATACGCTACGACCTCTACGATGCTGAATATATTGTCTGAGGAACTCACAGAATTCTGAGAAATGAAGTACCCGGAAGAAACCCCAGCTAACACCAATCGAAATAAAACTGACTAGAATGAAATGGAAACGTTTGTATTTCCTCAATCTCGAGTTGAAACAGAATACTCTTCAAACAGCGAAAGCTGTTAAGTGAGAATTTTCTCACATGGCTCGACCATTTGTTAGAACAATAAGTTCCAGATGAAAGCCAGTCATGACACGTGTTGAATTTAGCTGCTGGCTCGGCAAAATGCTCAAATCGCTCAATTTTAACCAGCTTCGTCTGGCGGAAGACCGTACATGATCTGATCGATAGAGAGTATGATTGTACGTGAAATTGATCGCTTACCCTCAGATGCTCTTGCCGTCTCCGATAGAATTTGATTTCTTCCATTCTTGCTGCGTCACGTTTTATTTTGATCTCTTGGTTTCGTTTTTCTAGTTGATCCGCTTTGTGCTTCAATTCGGTCGCTTGAAGCTCCAACACACGTATTAAATCTTCCAATTCTTGTATCTGTAACGCCGAAAGTACGTTCACAGCCACCAATACACAACACACATTTATATCATAATTTAATATGACACAAGGACGTCCTGTCAAATTCGCCCTTACTTGAATGAAAACAAATTTTACGATATGTTAGAGCAATTTGGCGATATTGTTAGAACAGGTAGAGTAACAATTTGGCTTAGTTACACCAAATGCGATTGTTAGAACAGGTAGGTTGATTAGGTGTTAACTTTGTTTACCACTTTTCCATCAAACATCCTTCTTTTGTCTCCACCTGATTACGTCAGTCAGATGCCCGTTATTAATTTTTTTGAGGGAGCAATTTTATCTATCTTGTTCTTTTAAACATACTAATGAGAGCTTCCTTAGCTATCTTCAACTTTCAAATATGAATAAACCCGGAAGTTGGTATCGGATGACCGTCCCCAGAGACGTTTCTCTGGTAACGCTTTCAGTAGCTTTATATACAAACCACAACCTCCTCATTTTTGTGTGTGGCCTATGACCAAGAGGTATATAAATCCCTAAGAAGGATAAAAACCAATCAGCATAGAGACCAACGCGAGGCATTTTGTAATCAGTTTACGTTTTCTAGACTCAAGTGTGTAGACATACTATAGTGAGGTGTGTAAACTAGCTAGATATCACCATTTCTGACAAACGTATTTGGACTCAATCATCTTACTTCTTCGTTTACTGAAGTTTGTAAGCTTCCGTGCAGCTCAACTAGTATCTAGCTCCTGGCAGACGGCATAATCAAGTTTCTTACTCCACCGAATCTTGAATGTTGCCTCATCTTTCATACTGTTCACCTACTATATACAATTCTTTTAAACGACGTTGTGTTGATCAAAGTTTTATCAAAAGCGGTTCGCACTCAAGCTGTGCTTCCAATGAAGACATTTTAGAAACAGTTTTGAAACGGCACATTTCCTCATGTAACCCCATTTTAAATATTATCCTCACAGCTACCACATACACGTCAAAATACGGTGTTCTCAAATGCCATGGCTTATCAAGCAAGAACAAAGACCCGATCGAAGCAGGGCGTAATCATCTAGAACGTCTGTATATCACAGATCATTGGTTTTATTTCCAGATACCTTTACAAAACTGGATTTACTATTAAAAAATCACGATCAAAATTAACAAACTGGTATAATATGTATATTTTTCAAGAAATTTTGCGCGCAATATAAACAACTTTAATTATTTTTTTCGTTTTTTAACAGCAGTCTACATCTAAAAGTACGAATATTTTGAGATGAAGTTTTTTCTTTATTCTAAAGTACTTGTTATGTCATCGACACATACCATTGAACTTTCATAACCGCGTGAATTATGCTAAGATTCAATGTTTGTTTTTATGTTATTCTAACAATACTGAACCCCAATTTTAAAACCCAACTGCGTCGAACAAGCATTACTTGTTTATCATTCCTCCACTGTTTCAAGCGCATGCGGATCCTGATCCTACAGTCCCTATCTGATATGTGTATTTAGCACGAAACCAGTTGTGGGGTGTGGGGTGTATGTGCATGCAATTGAACTTTGTTTACTACTTTTCAAATGTATCTAGGAAAACTTTACCAAATTTTATTATCCATCTAATGAAGTTTAAGTGGTGGGGAGGTGAGCAACACAGTGCAATGACTGAGTAACTTTTCAACTGCCCGCGTGTTGGACTTCAACATTAAGCAGCCTAAGTAGGCCTGGAGATGACAAGCCAATGTAGATAAGACCGGGATATGTGGTCGTTTGTTTTCGCAAACTCGGAGATCAATCCTCTTTGGCAACTAAAAATTTAACTTGCCTTGGTAACTAAGCTAAATCTTTAAATGACTGTTTGGAATCCTCAGTAGCAACTTAATATTTAGTTTCATGTGGGGTTTAAGCTAACTACCACAATCGATCTATTTGCCTAACACAAGGCGCATTCAAATTAATCAGGTACAAGTGAGTGCGGTCAAGGTCACCTGGCACAGTGGCGCACATGCTTAAACGTGCATGGTTAGTGTTGGTTACAGAAGTACTAATTTTAAACAAAAATGCTCATTTGCATGCATTCCCATCGCACATACACACTCCAAGACCGGTTTCGTGCTGTTTGAACTCATCAGGTAGGGACAGTAAGATCAGGATCCGTATGCGATTGAAACAGTGGGGAATGGTAAACAAGGGGCGCTTGTATGCCACTGTAACTTCTGACACAGCTGACAAGCAGTGTTGAGCTGTAAGGTCTCCTATAAGTTATCGTGGAGCCAACGCATATGATTCAATTTTAGAATCGATAAATCTTGGTCTGAGGGCTATTAGTCAAAACCTCAGGGTAGATGACCAAGAAGAAGTTGCAATTAGTCATGACCTAAAGTAAGTTATGATAAACGAACAAACATTTCCATCCTCTCTACCATACCATTCTTAAAAACTATTGATTAGTATTTCTGCATATAGGCCTCTTGGCTATTTACAATTACTTTAAAGCAATTGGAGCAGCCTTTTTGACTACGTGAGTTTCATTTTCGCATAGTTCTGTATACATTGATTGCAACACACGAGACATTGTGCAGCCGCATCATTAATAGTTGATCGAGAGGATACAAAGATATTCTATTGGAAAGGTGTATTGAAGATATATCAGCTGCGTTTATAACTTATCAGGTTATTAGGACCGAAAAGCCTTCTCTCTGGTCTGATCTATAAGCGAGTTCATTCATTGTAAATTAGTGCTTAGCCGTAGATTGTAGATTGTAGTGGTTGACATTTCTGTGGATAAAAGTAAATGAGCCGCTTTTCCAGCAACAAAAACTAGTGTGAACCTGGGCGTAACCACACCACAACAGTCACAACATGATAGCACAAAATACGCACCTACTTGACTGGATGCAGTAAAACATTCAATTTGTTATCGTCTCGGTAAAGGCGGTGACAAACGCCACCGAAAGGTCCTCTGTGATAACATCCGGCTATCACAAATCTCGACACTTGTTGGAATGTACGCAGTGGTGCTGCGGAGCGCTGATCTATTCTTTTCTACGACCAACCGCGGTGTAGTTCTGAACATTCGAGCTGAACACTTCCCCAAGAAGACCAGGATCTTCTTTTTATAATCTGGATGATTTCCTCTCTATGACTCGTATTGAGCAGACTGCCAACAATATTCTCCATCATTTGCTATTATCAACTCAATCTCGATCTTTGTTTCTACACATAAATTTATTAGAAATTGCACTCGAAGGATATAAGGAGCTTGATCAGGTCTGCAAGCGCGGGACTGAAATAGGTATGTTGAACCATTTAGGATAAAAAAACTAATCATATTTTCCTACTTAACCACTATGGCTCATTTTGTAATAAAATAAATATGATCGAGTATAAGATCTCCGATTGTGTCTCGCGTTGGGACCAGGAACCTTAATATATTTTGGAAGGCGTGTAATATTTTATTAGAGAGTGCAGCTGAAGGGCTCTTGCATGAAGTTCAAAACTCTGCCCTCTGAAACAATGCAAGATCAAGATGGCCGAAGAAAACGCATACATACATACATTCCATTTCTTAACATAAACTCAAACGCCACTGGAAACTTTACGTAATTTACTACAAATGAATCAGTCTAGGATCGTTTCAAACTGTTGACATGCATCTGCGTAATCTAATGGGATCAAAAATCGAAAAAATACGGATTAAAACACTCAGTCTATCGTTTTAGTTACTATGATTTGTAGAACAATTAGGCCCATGACGTGACACTTTCATTTGCGAATAAACGCAGTGATTCTTTGTTCTTTGCCAGCCCATTGTGCCACGCTGCTTTTCTTATGTTTCTTTAGCACCAAGCTTTATAAATGCCGTTAGTTCTGCAATTAAACAACGTGGTTGACTAGCACAGTAATTCTGCCGCTTATTGTTTTGATTCATTTCAAAACACAGAATGGTGGGGATATAGGATATGCACATTTCCCAAATGTGCAACTGAGGTAGGACGTAAAGCGAGATCATTCAACATACAGCCGTAGTTTATTTTGCTGTTCCACATTAATCAGCAAAGCATGAAAACAATGTATTTAAGAGAATGTTTTCAGTACGGTTACAACACATTCCTAACAAAAATCAGTAATTTAATCTAATCTAGTTCTATTCAAGCTAGGCTCACTTTTTTCAACTTTTCAGCTTGACAATATTGCCAAGCTGTCCGTTTACGTGCAATAAAGCCGTTAGTGATGCGCAACAACACATCGTATGCATCCATTTCCATCGTGAAGTGATCAAGCACACGCTTCAATAATTGGCCTTGTTCCGGGGAGTCAATGGTGACCTATAATTTTCACAAAATTAGGCACGAATAAAAAACACGAACTTTCATCAATAAATTATAAGGTTTTGTATTTTGCAATAGACAGATACTTGGAATTAACTGATATTCAGATTGACGCAGTCAGTATTTCGTTGGCCGTTCCATCCATTGAGTCATTGTCAGTCAATCATATTTATGTAAATATTGATTTTTGAATTGCAGAAATTCATTGCAGTTTAACAACACAATTGTGTTTATACCAGTAACCTTATTTAGGTAGCAACATTATGATTATAGAGTCTGTCAGATTTTTTTTGACTGTGGAAGCAAACAAGGACGGAATTGGAAACTAGCCTTGTTTCATTCAAAAATTGTTTAGTGGGATCTAAGTCTTGCTGGTGAAATCAAACTGTACTCTTAAAATCCACAACATGTTCTTCCAAATTAGCCGTTTAAGCAGTTTTTTAAAACTGTGAAAGACATGCATTAGATACTCATGGACAGCATCAAAAAGATTACATGTTTATGTTTGCTATATATGTACATGATCGGCAATCAATTGCCTGACGATATGATGTTTCTTGATTTAAATTGATTGAAAACTATATATTTAATTTACCGTTGAAAAAGTTATTAAAATTTTATTTTAAAGAATAAAATGATATCAGCTGACGAAGATGATGATAATAAGACCGTGGTTGTAAAATATTCAAAACGGTCAACCTTTTTTCGTCAGAAATTACGACGTATCACCAAAACTTCAGTAATTGCTAAATTAACCATTTTTGTGCGGTAATCTTGAAGGTTTCAACACTCTATTCAGCGCCATTTGTGAACACATTTACGATCATGTAGCATGTCTTTTGTCAACAGTTAAATTATTTTATACAGGTTGTAATTTGCATGTGAGCACGTGCGAAGGTATCAGTAACATTTCAGGTTCGATTACATGAATATCCTCAAGCTTGGTTAACCTGACAGTATTTAAGTTTACATGAAAATCGACTGTGGCACATTGACTAAATCAAGCTTGTACTTCTGTAAATAAAACATACTTCAAGAAACTTGTTAATTTTTTGTAAATCTCATAAGCCATATTTGATCATTTAGACAGCAAGGATCTATAATTATTCTGGAGGATTTTGATGAAAAGCTGTACATTTGATATGATCGAACAAACTGCAAACGCTCTTATTAAATATATAACGATCTTTGAAACACATTTCACAACTATTTTAATTAGTCATTGTGCAAAAGCGCACTATCTATCAATACATAACCACTACGAATTTTAGATAAAGAAATCTTAAAAAGCATGTGTCAACCACCTAACCATTGCAAATTTAAAGTGATTGTTATCTTGAATAATTCTAAAGTTTATACACACAAAAATTATTATGGAAAGGTATTTATTTAATATGATCTGTTTCGATGAAAATATTGAATGAAATAAAAACTGCAATAATTGATCTCGAATAAATAAATACCTCATTTTAATGTAAAAAGCGACGTTTTAATGTCAATATACAAAACTTGAGGCGATATGAATTCAAACGGGCTAACAAAACGTTCTACTGATATCATCCTTTAAATGATAATTGTGACACTACCTAAAAATTGAAACAAATTATCGCTTGAGCAAAACCGAAGTGTTGAATAACTCTTTGCAATAAAAATAAATAGTTTTACAAAATGTTATAATATTTATTATTCCAAAATCAGTCTTAAAACTCTTGAATTACAAATTCGAAAAAGCACTGAAGCTTTAGATCAAACTAAGACGCATGACCTGCATCAAGCAACACACCGAATTTTACTACAAGTAAATTGAATGAAAATCCGTGTTACTTCTCATCGAATAGCACAAGATTTGCAAAAGAAAATTTCTTTGATAAATGTAAAAATATCAGTAGTAGAGCAATTCCTTTTATTTCGGTTTTAGGAGTTGAGAACAATCAAGTAACGACGCAGCATCATCATAAATTATTTTACGGAAAGCAAGTACCAAATAACAAAACTCAAAATTTTAGTTGAACTTATACAAAACAAACCCAAGCATTTTATGTAATCAAATGGTGTATATTTTATATATCAATCATCTGCGTATGCTATTAAACGTCTTGCAATAAATCATAAAGTCTTTTTAGGATAACTTGTAGTATCACAGAAAACACTTATCCATATATTATTATCTTAAATAATCCAAGCATTAGGTACTGAACACTCTGAAAGATTCACAATAAACTGACTGTCAAAACGTCAGGTTAAACAAACCATGTAAACTGATAGATGGAACTCATCTAACGTTACGACATCTGATAAGTTTTGTCTCTTTGAGTAGGCATACGTTTTATTAAATGAGATATGTTGTTTATTAAAAATAACATCATTTCGACTGAAATGTGATTTGGGTGCAAATTTTGTTGTTGTTAAAACATTTTTTTATTCTATGTGAGATCAGGATTTAATGCACGTTTGTTTGATTTGTACTCATAATTTTTGTAATCCTACAATCTATCTATGAAGAGTTTTATTTTATACACGCCCATATATTTTCGGAGAACGATTTCACTCTACACGGCTCACTGTGATTGATTTAATCTTACACCTTATTTCGTATTCTTTCATATTCTTTTTCAATAATATTCATAATGCATGCGAACCGTTAGTATCTGAGTACACTCACAGACTATGACTATGCAAAGATTCCGCTGAATCTGTCCTTCAAATCTTTACACAATTATACATATTTTCTTGCTCGTAACACATTATTTTTCAAATTAAATCTGGAAAAAATACATGGTCCCGCAGCAATTGAGATCAAAAGCTGTGCTTAAAATTTTTTACATGTGAATGAATATTAATACAAGATTTTTGTTTTCCGCATTCGGTTGTCTTCCTAACTTATGTGGTTTCACCTTATCAGAAGTTGAATTTTATTGACGATTACTCAAAAATAACAATAATTGACATCATTATTGAGCAATAAATTTCAACCTGTTACATTTACTAACCTGACGCAACATTTCAGAACTCAAATCCTGTAACACGTCAGACCTTATTGGGCATAAAGGCTTTGCTCGACTACATCTGACTTCTAATAGTCGATCCACTTCCTTTTCAAGGTTTTTCATTTCTATAGGTGTGCATTGCTTTGTAGAAACACGTTTGATCCATTTAGTCCCCATTTCTTCGTATTCAATTGGCTGAAAAAATTGGTCTATAGTTTGATTGACCGTTTCTTGTTTGGTCAACCTGCACGGTGTTATGGTGCTACATTTTGCTTTGGGTATTACATCACCAGAATGCATACACACTGTTCCATTGACAGGAGGTGACAACTAATATGGAATTAATTAAAAAAAATTTATTAACTTGAAGAGATCGACATGTTTCCTGATTTTCTTCGCGAGTTTGTTCATATCTCAACAAAGTATGCATTATCGCGACTTTTAATTCGTTACTGAGAGAAACATAATGTAAGGTTTATGCAGTAAAACAAGCCTTTAAATTATTTATTTACTTTAAATATCATATAATATAAAATGTTTTTCAAAAATGTTAATGCATTCAGTGCGATAAAACGTAGCATTTATATATAATTTTTATATATCTATAACCAACAATTTAAAAAAAAACAATCATCGCATACTACAAGGATACAGAAGAACAATGAAAAACTTTGACAGTGGTAGGGCACACTTCAAGCTTTTTACCGACTTAAATTTGGATGCTCGATTGGCTTATCAGCCATTTAAATTCCCATGCTAACGATACTGTACTGATTTTTAGAAACTAAGCTGGCAGCAAAAGGCATACGGGGTAGTCTACTTGCTTTGATAAAATCATTCCTGACAGGTAGTACATTTAGAGTACGAGTAGGATCCACGTTGTCGTTCCAAACGGAGGTGATAAGTGGGGTACCTCAGGGGTCTGTGCTAGGTCCGCTGCTCTTTCTGATTTTTATCGATGACTTGTCGCCTATCTTGAAGTTCATGGGTTCAACGAATGAAGATACTCTGATGCACGACCTCGAGCGGGTCATTGATTGGTCCACACGGTGGAACCTCCTATTGAACCTCAATAAATGCCAACTCTTGTATGCTGTGGTCGACAAGATCACAGTCCAGGTGTCAGGTACTCCTAGATGTGTTGACGCCACACAGCGGGTTGAGGACTTGATATTGCTTCTTTCTGTTCCGTCAATGTCGCCTTCCACACTGCTTTTCTGACCTGTCATTATCCTATTGTTTGACGAACCTTTTTGCTCATTTTGACCTTGATTTACTGCGCACAATTTGTCGTAATCTGGATTGCGTGGGACGGTCGGACATTTGAACTTGATTTGATTTTTGACTCGTGTACGTAACTTGGTACGTACTCGATATTGTATTGACATTGACCCGCATTATACCCGGT
>JACCGJ010008535.1:0-29019 GCA_013407085.1 Atriophallophorus winterbourni | reverse complement strand
CGGTTAGCACGAGAATCCTCGATTTACCATACTTTAATCGCATTTCTGAAGAGAGTGATCTGTGTTAGGCTCTGTATTTTGTGAACCTGTCCATAGAACCGCCTACTTGTCTCACTATTCCAACCAGTACGCGAGCCATTGTACGGTGTTTATGTTCAGTTTTTACATTCACTGCTATACAATGGTTGGTATTTCGCACCTAATCGACACACCTAGCAAAATCCGGTTCCGAGTGAAGGAAGCCAATGGGTACTCTCTCACCACTTGTTTCCCTTCTTTGAAAATTTTCCCCGCGAATGTCTTGCCTTTAAAATGGAAAAGCAAAATTTACCATTGTTATTTTTATCCATGTGTAGTCTCAACCCTAGGCAGCTGTGTGTTTCGGGTTATGATGCTAGTCTACTTTATGATCAGGGTCACGATGATCCTGCGACTGAAGTCAAGCTTCGCTCTCACTGCGATTACGCATTTTCAGTGTTTAACCCCCTTTCCTCACCATACCCTTAATAAATTTACTTGCCAACGACACTGAGCTGCATGCTGAAACACGCCAGTCTCACTGTCATCATTCATTTGTACGTCCGGGCAACCTGGCCGTTTTTGATCTCTTGCGCACTTTCCGACTGTGCGAGACTTTGCCTGGATCATGTCTTGCATACCATATTGATGACTGTACGAAGTAACCCAGCTTATGACCCGACAGCCTTGTTGTTTTTTTCTTCCTTATATCTATCTAAGCCTGGGCAACCTGACGGTATCATAGCTCACGTGCGGCACTTTGCCTGGATCAGGCTTGTGCTTGCATACATAAAAATTGAATGACCACCGGTAGTGAGGTGCATGCTGAAACACGCTGGAGTCTCACCACCATTTCTATTTCTTTTGTCATATCTGTCTAGGCTTGGGCAACCTGACAGTAATATCGCCCACGTACAGTCTTTGACTGTGCAGCACTTTGCCTGGATCAGGCTTGTGCTTTCATACCATACCATATACAAGGTATCACCTTGAACGTTGCAGAAGAGATTGCTACTCCCGATTCGGACTCTCGTGTGAAACGGTTTAGAGTACACGATCTTCGTGCGATGTACTTCCAAGGAGGCCAACAACTGAGCTCTCAATAAACTCAAGTATTACGCATCAAGTCAAGTTGAAATAATGCGAACGTTAGTCCTGTAAACAAAGTTAAACTTGTATGCCACTGTTATATAGGGTTCTTACAAAGAACCACGATGTTCAAATACAGAATCACAAAGTGGCATACAAGCTTAACTTTGTTTACCGCTTTTCCACTGTTTCAAGGCTCACTGAACCTGATCTTACTGTCTCCACATGACGATGGCAAACAGCCAGAAACCGTTAGTGGTGTGTAAGGCATGGGGGTGTGAGCACCACAATACATTGGTTAGTCCTGTATGTTTATACGCATGCTCGGCGCTAGACATAATGGACTCATTCGATTCAAAAACAAATTAGTCGTATGTATGAAAGCACAAGCCTGGATCCAGACAAAATGCCGCATATTCACAGATTGTACGTGGGCTAACAGACTGTCAAGTTGTCCAGGCTTAGACAGATATGTGAATAAAAATATGAAATGGCAGTGAGACTCCAGCATGTTTCCGCATGCAGCTCACTACAAGTGGAAAACCGCTTTATCACGGTTAGCTATGCAGTACAGAAGTGTTGTGATCATAAACGTAATTGAGAACCTCTCAAAGTGATTTAGCTGCGTGACACGCTAACGTTTACCTATTTCGTACTCAGCCCCATTGATTTTATTTCTTCTGTCAGTCCAAACCCGGGCAATATCTTAGCCGACGTACGTTTTCTGACTGTTCGGCACTTTGCCTGGGTTGTGATTTCAAACTTTTTCATGCACATTCTTTTCATTCATAACGGAACATTATACCGTACTCATCAATGTTCTCACTTGATAACATTCCATTTCTAGTTCTCGGTTCACACAAACCATTGTATGCTACGATCGATACCCCCAACAGCGTTTTTTTTAAATAAACAATTGAATTTGTTCACGTACACCGTTTTTTAATGTTCGGCATTTGCTGAAAAGCCGTACCAGATTTCGTAGCGAGTTTGCGTTCATATTTTTTGTAACCTACATCGGTATCTTGCATAGATGTGCTTAGTTATGAGTAAACTCAGACTGTGTGCATTTCTGCCTCTTTCATTTTTCGACCAATCTTCCGATTAATCGATTCAGATCAACACTGTTTCACCCCCTTCAATATCTTTCGCTTTTATTGATCTGCTAATCTAGTTAATTTGGATCCTGCTGTGTATCGATTGTGCTAGACAATCACCTTCAATGACCTGTGTTTCATACTGCGGGTGCCTTGTGTATTTAAGCTAATTAATTCTCTTTATTTTGAACGACGCTGTTTTCAATATCACATGACCTGTATACCTGCGTTGAGATTTAGCACGGGTTAGAACAAGGTCATCGACTTGTGAAGGTTACTTAACCTCTAGTGTAACACTCACGTCATCATCATCATCACAGACAGCATAACATCGGTAGCATGTAAAGATGCTTAACTGACATGCAACCATGAACAAAATCCTAAGATTGGGATGGGCAGAACGGTTTACTGACACTTAATCGTCAAACACTTAATCCCCAGACATTTAATCATCAAGTCACTTCATCCTCAATTTGATAACTTCTGAAGAATGCATAATACGTTCAAATGAATTTATTTAGCAGGAGAGATATGCAATTGATTTTAAGAACGTCAATTTTTCCGTAGTTGAGTATCGCTGAATTGCTCGAAATGTCCTGCCGCATATCTCAACATACTTCGTCTTCTGTTTGATATGAACCCCAGCACTTGCTTGAAGAACAGAGACCGTATGCTGTCGGCAATCCTTTCGCAAACTGTTATGAAATGTCCACATGGTGGGATGTTGGCAAGAAAAGGGTAACTGTAATACATGATGCAAGCCTTCTACAGCATTATTCGTTCGGGCAACACCACTATTTGTGTCTTCATACTTATTCCAGGTTTCAGGCTGAAATATAGCTGGCGCAGAGTTTTCTCTTCTACCTTTAATTTGTCGACCTCGAACAAAGGTATGTTCAAAATAAGATAACAGTTCATTCATCCTCTCTCGCTTTAAGGCATAGATTCGGCTAAAATCTCAAATGTGTCAACTACTTTATTGAACGGCACAAAAGCATGTAATCATGAGGCGTAAATCATCGTCTGCTTTCGTACCTAGTTCACGTATTTTTCGTTGCATGGCTTGGCATAGATGAAAATAACATCCAGTCACTCTTGCGGATGGGAAGTTTAAGCGAAATTACGTACGATATCATCGTTAGATGTAACTAATCTCGCTCTACACTTGTGTGTGACAAACTTACTGCATCTCCAATTAATACTGCCATTATTCGATTGCTTCTAGAACCGAAACTCGTTTCCCATGTAAGTTAATGTCCTTCGACCTTTGCTACTTATACCATATTCAAGAGTCATTGCACACATTTAAATAACTTCTTATCTTAAATACCTTCCATGGGGATTAAGTGACTGGGAATGAAGTGACTTGGGGATTGAATGACCGGACACCGGACAGAACATATACAGCTGTGGAGTCTATAGAAACGTAAGCACAAACAAACTGGGATGAGGTGCCTACACCACTGAAATGAAACAAGCGTTTTTAAACAAGTTTCTTGAACGAGTAGCGCCACATCGACACGACAGCTTCCTTGCAGCTTTCGCTGTCCTGCTCGTCACTGCACTTGACAACATACAAAGTTAAGCAAACACTTCAAAAAGATCCCTCCACTGAATACGGTTTCGAGACATCCTGAAGCGTTGCTATCCACTGCGATATCTGATTGCAGGACCCATCCGAGAAAACCAAATTCACCCATTTTGGTTAGTCATGTGTCTTGAGCGCTTGGCTTGACGTCACTTGTTGTGATTTTGTGTTTAAACATCATTACTTTTGCCAGAACCGTATATAACGCTGGCATTCAATGTGTAGCCTTCTACTTCATCTCATGTTATGTTTTGTCTACAATTCTAATGATAGAGACAGTTAAGCAAACTGCACATGTCAGAGGTAGTGATAGGCTACTCGGGCCAAGATACAAGCTTAAAATCCCGATGGTGCTATAGAAGCTGTGCTCTTTACCATTAGTAGTCTGCACAGTCTGTGTATGCTAAAGGGGTTGCCAGTCACACAGCCGTTTCAACCCCAAGACCTCAACATACACACTGCAAAATTGGAATGCTCAAATCCGGGAGTATTTTGTGTGTGTGTGTGTGTACGTTGCTGACCGAATATCGAGATCATATCACCTTTCGTATTGAAGAAAAATCCCTAATGTTTAAGCAATTGTCTACGTGGCAATAAGGTTGAAAATAAATACCTCGTGGTTCTTAGTACGAACCCTATGCAACAATGCAATTCAAGTATACACTTGTTTACCATTTATCCACTGTTTCAAGGCTCACTGAACCTAATCTTACTGTCTCCACCTGATGACGCAAACAGCCAGAAACCGTTAGTGGAGTGCAATTTCGGGGGATGTGAGCAACACATCACTTTGGTACATCCGTCTCCGTTTTTAATTACTGTAATCTGCAGTGGCGTGCCATCTGTTACGAAGCGACCGTAGTGCTGTTTGAGTATTGAAATTTTCGCACACACGTTCTCGATCAATAATTAAGCGAAACGGTGTCACGTGTCTCCCTTTGTGTGAAATCGTTGAAGTGAAGTTGAACAAGTGCATTGGTTACTGTTGGTTTGTGTTGTGTTTGCGGCAGGTTTGGGTAATCGCAGCGACGGCGTTGTCCGTAGTTCGTTTCATGTGCTTCGCCATAGAATTTTCTGATTGCTATTAGACATGAAACAAGGCTCCAAAGGATTGATATCACGACTGATTAATCCTTTGGTGTTAATCAATAAGTGGTTCGAATCTAATACAGATATGGTTCCATTCAACGAGATAGGATCAGCTACCACATCTGTGCATAAACAATACGAAGATCATATTGCAAATCTCAATCTCTTGGACTCCCGCTACCGCTGTCTTAGAGGTGATTTGATTCGTATGTTCAATATATTGCATACCCCCAACCAGCCAGAGTTATGACGTGTACGTGTATGTTTTACCTGGAACTCCCTACCCTGTAATGTTGCACATTCACCCAACTTGGATATATTCAAATCGAACTTGGACAAATTCATGTCGACCATTCCAAACATTGAACCCATGCATCGACGTAAACTATACATCTTGACCCCATGGATTTACATGTGCCATCGAAACAATTGAAACCAGTTTCTTCCCTATGGATTTTTACCTGATTCCTGAACTGCTCACTAAGCAAACAAATCCCGTTTTTACTACCTATGTTATTCGCAATTTCCATATTATTCTGTGATTTTTCTAAAGCTATATGCAATTAGGAAGTCGACCATTCGGCAGACCGCACTTGCGGTACAAAGACGTTTGAAAAAGAGATATGAAAGCTCTTGGCATTGACCCGGCCAGTTAGGAAGAACTTGATCTTGACCGCTCACATTGGAGGCATTGTGTAAAGCGTCGTCTGCAAGCTGGGAAGGAGCAGATACAGCTCTTGGCTGCTGAACGCAGATCACGCCGCCGGCGTGCAACTGACACCGTAAAACCGAGTTCTGCCTATCGTTGCAAGCGCTGCGGGAGAGATTGTTCCTCCCGAATCGGACTGCTTAGTCATTCCAAAAGCTGCCGAACATGAGCATTCATGCGATTGTGATGTACATCAATGGTCGATAATCGACCGAATGAGGCCAACAACATATGCTTTTTAGACCATTACATTGAATTGAATTGTGTATTTTAAATTCTCGCCTCCTCCTTACCGAGAACCCTTGCTTTTGTCACATCGATATATTTCCCCTCCCGTTTTCTCCCTCCAATTCTTGCAGGTATTTCGAGGGCGGTATTTCCTGCGTGTACGTCTGGGACACGGAGAATGGTTTCGCATGCGTCGTTTTGATCAAGAAGGACGTTTCCGTGGGTTGCTGGGACTCAATTCACGTGATTGAAGTGATTGTACGTGAGATCGATGATCAAATTGTGTTGATTCTTTGATTCGTTTTCGAGTTTATCATGGTTTTATCTCCTCCTCCTCCTCTTTATCTTCACGTGCAGTCTCCTCCTCCTGCATTGGCAAAGACAGTATATTACGTTGATAACACGTGTCGGTACCTCGCGGAGATGCAATCAAGACGGAATTATCCCAGAGGAAATGAGAAAAGTAGGGGGGGGGCTAACAAGCGAGGCATATGTGGAATCACAAGCTTGCAGGTTGGCAATGTGATGTACAGTTATAGACTGCATGTGAGCTATCACGTTACCGTGCCTAGACAGATGGTATGGTATCATGGTATGATACCATGCAAGCCTGATCCAGGCAAAGTGCCGCACAGTCAGAGACTGTACGTGGGCTCAGATACTGTTAGGTTGTCCAGGCCTAAACAGATATGAGGCAGAAAAAAGATCAGGAAATGGTAGTGAGACTCCAGCATGCAGCTCAATACCGGTGGCTAATCAATTTAGCACGGTGTTAGCAACATAGAACAGATATAAATAAAGAAGGAACGTTAGTGAGACTCCAGCGTGAGGTAACAACGCATGCTGTAGTTTAGTTGAATGCCAACTCGTTTGACGCATACAGACAGCAATCACAACTAGCATCCTGGACTTGATTGCAGCAGTGGGTCCAGATGATCAATGTCTTGTGTGATCTAACCACTCGAAGTGTCTATTGCGTGTTTCACGCTTCACTTTCCCTTGTATTTTTGCTCAATCGCCTCTTTGTAGATGGTTGGCATTTGAGGAGATTGTAGTGCAACGAGTGTAACGTCTCCGTGAGGATACTTATATACATGACGAGTTTCTCTCTAGTAAAATTCGTACATCCAAATCTTGATAAGAACATTACTGCAGACTTCGACACCTATTGATCGGCTATCGAGTTCTTGTTGTGAAACTCTGCGAGTTGCGCGTACATCTCTGTCAACCGTAAAGCGAATTGATTCTCATTCTTGTAACGTATCTTGGACAAACGACCAGCATTTGCACTTTTGATTTTTCACCCCCCTTACGTTCGTTTCCCTCATTTAGCTCGGCGTTCGCTCTGTTCGTGCACAAAACTTGATTGAATGCCGTCTCACTCTAGACACCTCTTCTCATTGTGTTTGTGCTCCGTCTTTGACAGGCTTTTTAACGCCAACACTCCTCATCTGTCTATATCTTTACTCGTCATGTTTGTATGGCAGTTACGAATTTGATACTTAATTCCGGTTTACTGCCGTCTCTGGTGATGAGGAGGTTGAAGAATGTCTGCCCACATTGGTCTCTCTGTGCTGCTATTAAGCCATGGCATACTTGTTCCGAGCCGGAAGCAAGCTCTATTAAAGAGATGGTGTAGCTCACTCCGTGCTGCTATAAACTCGTGGCATGCTTGTACCCAACATGGAATAAGTTGACCGGGAGCAAGCATCAGCAATTGGGAGATGTAGGTCTCTGTGTGGTGTTGGTATGAAAGCACAAGCCGGATCCAGGCAAATTGCCACACAGTCAGAGACTGCACGTGGGCGATGTTACTGTCAGGTTGCCCAGGCCTAGACAGATATGAGAAATCGAGAATAAAGATGGTAGTGAGACTCCAGCGTGTTTTAGCATGCAGCTCACTCTCCGTGGCCAATCAATTTAGCACGATGTTAGCCGCACAGTACAGAAGTACTGTACGATTGCATATCTGTGTACCCAACAAGGGAGTGACCTAGCTGGCTTTTAGCGTCATTAATGAGAAAAGGTGCAGGTTACAGCATCTGGTCCTCGTTTCCTGGTGTGGACAACATACTTGTTGAATGAGTGGAATTAAATCAGTACGACGCTCGTATGACCCCTCTCAGTGCTGCTATCGAGCTTTTCTTGCCTTAAAGTGTTTTCTTTAGTTTCTCCCATTGTTGTGGTTGTTGGCCTCCTTCGGTCGATGTCGACCATGGATGTACATCACAATCGCGTGAATGTTCATGTTTTACAGCTTTTTGAACGACTAAACAGTCCGGTTCGGGAGGAACAATCTCCCCCGCAGCGCTTGCAACGATAGGCAGAACTCGGTTGTAGGGCGTCAGCGGCGTAATCTGCTTTCAGCAGCCAAGAGCTGTATCTGCTCCTCCCTAACTTGCAGACGACGCTTTACACAATACCTTCAATGTGAGCGGTCAAGAGCAAGTTCTTCCCAACTCTCCTGATCCATTCCAAAAGCTTTCGTATCTTTTTTGCAAACGTCTTTGTACCGCAAGTGCGGTCTGCCCAATGGTCGACTTCCTAATTGCAACTCTTCATAGAGTAGATCTTTCGGAATACGACCATTTTCCATTCTGTAGACATGACCAAGCCACCGCAGCTAGCGCTGTCGCAATAGGATGAACATGCACTGTAGACCAGCTTTTGAAAGCACTTCAGCATCAGTCACTCTGTCTATCCACGATATGTTCAACATACGACGGATGCTTCGTAGATGGAAAGCATTCAGCTTCCGTTCGTGTCTTGCGTGGGTGGTCCAGGTTTTACTGCCGTACAGTAAACCATTTAGTACGCACGCGCTGTATACCGTCATCTTTGACTTGACAGTCAGTTTGCGTTTACCCGATTACCGCCATTATAACCATGCAATATTAACGTGTACGTTTTCTGAAATCATAGTCTTGGATGGATGCATGCACAATTTGAGTTGTTTGCACGTCATCCTAATGTGTTTGTACCTTATCTTCTACAGATTCAGTGTTTTTTTAAGTCACATCCTTCTCCATCTTTTTAGGATTTTTAACATGTCATGGTTGTATTGTTATTAAGCCCTCAGTACGTGCTACTGATGATGATGACAGCCCTGGATCCAGTCAAAGTGCTGCACACTCATAGACCGTCAAAAAATAAGTGAGACATTGCCAGCGCAGGGGGTATGGTCAGTCTAACTAATTCACATTTTTCTGAGAAATCTGACCTTTGTCCTCAATAGACCGTATTGTGAACAACTTCATTCTCTTTGTGTGTGTTTGACTTCTCGCATTCATCGTTCAGAACATTTTTCACAGGAACGCACTTCCGCCAAGGTAGCCCAATACAAACTAACCAGCACCGTGATGCTTTGGCTTCAAACGCAACGCGAAGGTACCGGCTACTTCAATCTGGGCGGAAGTTTGACGCGGTTCATGGAACGGGAAGGATCCTTGTGCGATTCTGGCCAATCGTTGACCACCTCACATATTGTCAACATCGGTCGTATGGTTGAGGTAAGCTGTGATGTGACTGGCTTGTGTTCGGATTATGTTACCCTGCTGTCCGGTCCGCCAAGGACGGTCCCAAGCCCGTCTGAGAAAGGAGGATGGTTGGGCTTAGGGCTAGCAACCCTATCCCGTAAAAACTACATTGCTACGGAAACGAAGACAACAGATCCGTGGTTCGGTCATGTCTGCAGGATGGATCCCAGTTCGCATACGAAGGTAGCCATGCACTGGCATCCGCAAGGTAAACGAAAATGGGGACGGCCCAAGGAAACTTGGCGCAGAACGTTGGAACGCGAACTACATGCACAAGGATTCACGATGCAGACGGCAACGGAAGCAGCGACAGACCGGAACCACTGGCGTGAAGTTGTCTTCGCCTCATGTGCCACCCGGCACGGAGAGGACTGAATGAATGAATGAATGATGTCCGGTCACTTCATTCCCAGTCACTTAATCCCCAGGGAAGGTATTTAAGATAAGACGGTATGTAAATGTGTGCATTAACTCTTGAATATGGTACAAGTAGCAAAGGTCGAAGGACATTAATTTACATGGGAAACGAGTTTTGGTTGAAGAAACAATCAAATAATTGCAATATTAATTGGAGATGTAGTAAGTTTGTCACACACAAGTGTAGGGCGAGATTAGTTACATCTAACGATGATATCGTACGTAATTTCGCACTTCAAAATCACGAGAGCTTCAAATAAAAAAATTTGGCAAAGAATGCGGTGGCTAAAATGAAGGAAAATATGTTAGAAATTAATGCAAGCCCCTCTGCCTCACGGACTTCGGTCACATTCGGTATGTCATTAGGCAATCTAAAAAAGTGTTATCTCGCTGACACTCAACAGGAATCAGAACAGTATAATAAGTAAAGACCCAACATGCACTCTCCCGTCCCTCCCAAGTGACGCCATGTTTGATGTTCCAACATCTCACCATGTGGACATTTCTTAACGGTTTGCGAAAGGATTGCCGACAGCATACGGCCTCAGTTCTTCAAGCAAGTGCTGGGGTTTATATCAAACAAGAAGAGGTATGCTGAGATATGTACCAGGGCATTTCGAGCAATTCAGTGATACTCAACTACGGAATGTATTCTGCATTCATCAGAAGTTATCAAACTGGGGATTAAGTGTCAGTAATCCGTGCAAACCTCGATTGCAGATGGACATGCCGAGCGATTGCGGCTTCATGTTTCACGTCTTCTACCATGAGATCCGATGAATGTATGTGTGAAATCACAAGCCTGATCCAGACAAAGTGCCGCATAATCAGAGTCTAAGTTATTGTCAGATTGCCCGGGATTAGAAAGATCTAAGATATGAAAAGTAGCAGTGAGACTCCAGCTTGTTTTTACATGCAGCTCAGTACCAATGGCAATCACCTTTGCAGTACAGAAACGCGTCACCTTCTTGTGATTCCCCACACAGAATTCACCTCTCTGATGTCATGTAGCATTTGTTTGTTGCATGAAGCTGGTGTTTTATACCTTGGCTGTCGCACAACATGAGTAGAATACGGATAAGACTTGCGGAAGCCTAACAGTCTCTCCAGTTTGGGATATCACTTTTAGTCACAGGTGCCGCAGTTTAGCGGGACTCCAATGCTTCTGTTGTTGTTGGGCTCCTTCGGTCTATGTGGACCATGGATGCACTTCACATAGCTTTTGTGCTCTATAGCGTGTCGAATTACTAAGCAGTCAGATTCGGAAGAAACCATCACTAGGCTTCACCAAGGTTATAGTGTTGTGTACGGAAACACCCTGCAGTCTCACCGCGCTTTTACCCGCCTTGCTTTTGTCTAACCCTGATGATGTGACACTACCTCAACCTTGGTGCAGTCCATGACGGTGTGGAGCTTTGCCCGACTGGAAACTTGTGAAACTTTCATACATAGCTTCATAAAATGGTTACAGGTATGAGTGATCCGGCTGTTGACATATTGCGACATGCGGCTAGAGTCCACGGAGTGGTATTTATTGATGACGAAGGAAGGGTTAGAAGGAGTGTCACTCTGTAGGTTGACAGGTAATATATCATTCCATATGTTCCTGTAAGGACATGCACAACCTACCACGTCTCATATCTGTCTAAGACTGGGCAACCTGAATGTATATCAGCCCATGTGCAGTCTATGACTGTGCGGCACTTTGCCTGGATCAGGCTTGTGCTCTCATACCATACCATAAACACCACGGCTCATACATAGCCACTTGCAGAGCGTCGCATTATCAGAATACAGAATTGAGTTGTCTACTCGTATTACACATAAAAAACCATAAACTTTCGTCGTCCAATCGTCTTGATCTCTCAACAGAAACCGTAACTGACGCGATTACACTGAAGCACAACGCAAGTGTATAAAATTTTGACACGAACAAACAACAACACGTAAAATAAACAATCGGGAGCGACTTTCATGCCACACTACGTAGCGGCTTAACTGCGGAATTAAGCGAGTATTTTTATTGGTTTAGAGTTCCCAGGACCCATATGTATGTAGGTATGCAATCACGAGCCTGATCCAGACAAAGTGCCACAAAGTCGTGGACCGTACGTGCCAAACTCGGCTAAATAGATTTATGATTAAATGAAAAAATGCAGTGAGCCACTACCGGTGGCCTGCACGAGTGGCTCCCCGAGCTCAGCGGAGCTACTTCTACCAACAGGAGAAGGGACGAGTGACTGGCGCCTGAAACACAGTTTACTTGGGACACATGGAGCTCGTTAGCCTGGGAGTGCATTTCATCTGATTTTAAACCTCCGCTGCCTTGCGGGATACCCGAACGCGGCAAAGGCTCCGGGAGTAAACCCTAAGGAAAAATCTGGAGTAGAGTCTCGTATACTGTTAGTTGGTGCACACCACCTCTTTCTGGCAACTCCCTGCTGCCTTGCAGCTCGCACTTGGTTGTGCAAAGGCTAGAGAAGCTGACTCGAACAAACGCCGAGTGGTGCTGCGGACGCCGCTTTGTACCCAAATTCCCAAGAATCTTCATTGAAGCCGACTCATCCTCCAGGAGGAGATAGTCGCACAAAAGTGAAAGTAAAGTGAGTAAAGGTGTTGGCCACGTTGTACAGAGGCACGGTGTACAGCGTCATCTTCAATTTGGCAAATGGTGGATACGTCGTCAGCGTGCTACTGACATCGAGCGCGCGAGTACTGCCTATCGCCGTGATTGTTCCTCCTGAAGGATATGAAACTGACATGCGCTTGTGATGTACATTCATGGTAAACATCGACTGAAGGAGGCCAGAAACAATACTGTGATCACAAGGGATAGTTTCTATGAGTTGTCCGGAGTGTTTGATGATGCTCTTGAATCTACCGAGTTGTGTCGTTTACTCAATCACATTTTTCAGCATCAAATCCCCATGTTCTATCTAAGCTGACATTAGTAGTGCTGTTATCAATCTTGCATGTACTTGATATTAATTCTTCTGGCATTTTTGGTTTCAAGTTTTCATACATTTTCCTGTGTCTGAATACTTCATGCTTGTTTTGCGACTACTCATCAGTAGCAAGCCTTTCGAAATATTCACAAAGTTTATCACAACCGTCCACAATAGAAGCACTGGACTCGAGTTTCGCTCTTATTTGAGCTCATCAGCAGTGCATATCCTTCGCTTCGGGTGGGGTTCGAACCCCCAACCATCACCATTGTAGTCCCATGCCTTGACGACTGGACTACCGTCCACCGTTTGACTGATCGCAATTAAGCGTTTATGAACTGTTCTCCAGACTGGCATATTTGAGTAGCTTTGTTTGCCCGACCAGTTCAGAAGGAGCCAGCAATATCTATTGTGCTCGCCCAACCGAACAGATCTCCGTATCAGGTCTTCCCTTCAGATACAGTGTAAGCTAACCGATTAAATTTGACGGTCATTGTTGTTTAAGAGTGCTTGGTTTTATCTGCGTTTAGTTCAACGTCTTCTCGTTGTTGTTTGAACCACCGGTTCGATTTCCCCTATGAATCTCATCTAGCGGTTTCATACCATCAACTCTCACCTTGATTTAAATTTAAATGTTGTTTTTCTCTGTGCTACTAGGACGCGGAAAATTCCATGCGGTCTGCGTTAGATGAGGTTTATTTCGGCACGACCAAGAACATTGTCAACTCTCTGCACTCAATGGTCTCCGCGACGGAAGAAGAAAAGCGCCGCCGTCTACTGCAGGATGTTCACACGGCGTTGCAGAACAAAGCGAATAATTGAGCAGTCGTCAACCCATCTCTTTTTGCACTTGCACCGCTGCCCAGATGTGTATTTCTTTTCCTTGTTTACCGTGATGCGCCTGGCGTTATCGAGTCCTATTGTTCCGCGGTTGTTGCGTTAGAAATGTGTCGAAGAGCAATGTCCTCTCTCGCTCGCTCGCT
Organism: Atriophallophorus winterbourni; assembly: GCA_013407085.1. Classification (NCBI taxonomy): domain Eukaryota; kingdom Metazoa; phylum Platyhelminthes; class Trematoda; order Plagiorchiida; family Microphallidae; genus Atriophallophorus; species Atriophallophorus winterbourni. The sequence goes on along the minus strand of JACCGJ010008535.1, from coordinate 15,320 downwards.
CAGTTTTGCCTGTTTACTTTACTTTGTCTCTGCTTTCCATCTCGGGACACACTCTCTCTTTCTCGCCAAAATTCCTTACCCACATCATGTGTGGCGCCATTGTATGACCTGAACCATGTTGAGTGCACTTGTTTTGTTTTCCTACATGTGTGTGTGCGTGCGTTTGTGCGTATTTTCAATAATCTATTTTCTAATCTGACTGACATTGTCTAATGCGGTGTTGGCCTACAAACAAAAAATGTCGTTTCTTTTGCCACGCTCCAAAAAAATCTTCTGATCTTTCAAAATTTGAGCTGTGGACGGGATCACAAAGTCGTTTTGGTGGCTCTGGTTGTTTTTCTTAGCTGTAGCCAGTGCGCTATCGTTTAATCAACTAAAATGGGAATTTTATTCAAGTTCAAAGTATTGTGGTGCTCATGTCCCCATCCCTTACACACCACTACCGGTTTCAGGCTGTTTTCCATCGTCAGGTGGAGACAGTAAGATCAGGTTCAGTGAGCCTTGAAACAGTGGAAAAGCGGTAAACAAAGTTATATTTGTATGCCACTGTTATATAGGGTTCTTACAAAGAACCACGATGTTCAAATACAGAATCACAAAGTGAATCCTGGCCAAGCGCTCGAGGCGCATATAAAAGACCAAAGTATTGTGGCTCAAATCCCCATCCCTTACACACCACTACCGGTTTCAGGCTGTTTGCCATCGTCAGGTGGAGACAGTAAGATCAGGTTCAGTGAGCCTTGAAACAGTGGAAAGGCGGTAAACAATGTTATAATTGTATGCCACTGTAATTCCACTGTTTCAAGCTCACTGAACCTGATCTTACTATCTCCCCCTGACGATGACAAACAGCCTGAAACCGGTAGTGGTGTGTAAGGGATGGGGATGTGAGCACCACAATACTTTGTTTTATTCAAGTTCATTCTATTCTGATACTTCGTTTATGTTCTAAGAGTGTTGGCGTTTGATATATCACGTTATATTGAAGTGGCGCCGTTTTGCTAACCCTACTAGATCCACCAATGTCGGTTACATAATTTTTGGTAACGTCTAGACCTGAATGAGTTATGCTCACACGCGATCAAATAGACGATGGTACATGGAAATCATAGATGAGCACATTTCAGAGGGTGCATCACAGAAACTGGACAAAGTCGCTTGTGCGCTCAGATGTATGGTTGCATGGCGATGAGGATGATGGTTTTATCCATGCATTCCTGACACAGCTGAATTCGTCTTGATGCGGTGTTCCACTGTATTTTGTTTGTGAAGGGTGAAATGATTAGCAAAGTATTTGAAAATATTCGAGACCGATCGGGAGTCCATAATCATGAAAATAAAGTTTGCAATGAATCGGTTATAGTAAGTTTTGGGTAACCTTTCGCTTCTGAACACAGAAGCTCCGTCAGACCAAGGGTGTCGGTACGAACAGTGTTCAGGTTTAAATGGCATTCTCTTGACCAATCCTGAGTTCTCTAAGCTAGACAAGGGAGATCAAGATAATTGATCACACTTACTTTTACTTTACTTTAGTGCGACTATCTCCTCCTGGAGGATGAGTCGGCTTCATTGACATCACGGATTGCAGCCGCCCACGCTCGGCGGTTTGAAGCGAGATCCTCGCAAATTGTAAGCCAGGTCCGGTCCCACGTGCGCCATCCGTAAACCGATCGTAGGCCAAGCAGCTCCACGTCCGATCTCGGTGGCGAGCCAAGTCTTCACTTGTCCTCCGCTACGACAACGCCATTCTGCGCAGGGTGTCGGCGATAGTGTCATCCTGGTTAGTTCAGCGCCCAAGCGTCTCAGGATGTGGCCAAACCATCTCAGTCGGTGTTGCCGCAATATCGAACTCAGGCGAGAATTGATCACACCTCCTAATTGCTGTGTTCATCCCTAATTGTTTATCAATTGCACAGGTCAGCCTCTGCTGACACACTGCTTACGTAATCATGTGCGTATTGGGTGTGATATTCGTTAATCCTTATCCGCTGCAAAACCGAACGCCAGATTGTTGAGATATCCACCTTATTCACCGCATTCGCCCCAGCCTTTGTTATTTCAACAGCCTCGGCGTGAAGTCTTTCCCTATAAGATTTCACACCCCGTCTTATCACTTTCACGTTATCAAGATCTACGCTGTGTGCAGTGTCTAGCACGTGTTCAGCTAGGGCCGAATCCTGAATCAGTGATTGATATTCACTGGGATTGCGGGGTCGCTTTCCCACTCGTTTCCTGTGTTCGTTTACCCTAGTGCAGGCTTCTCTAGACGTTTGCCCGATGTAAACACCCGCACAACCCTTGCTGTTGATTTTATACATGCAGTTTGTCGCACAACCTAAAGGAGTCTTATCTTTGAGATGCATTAATACGGAGCGGAGAGTTCTACCTGCCTTATATGTTACTCTAATACCTGCGTTATTCAAGATTTGACTTATTCCTTCGGAGGCGCTTTTGAAATGATTAGTTTCGGTGTCTTATCATAATTGTATTGTGTATGCGATTCATCTGATTTAGTACAATTTAAGATGTGCTGAAATGGTGTTCTGCTTATGTGCCGTAACCTGTTGCTGGCTGTTTTTATCATCTGGTAGAGACAGTTTCACTGAGCTTTGAACCAGTATTCATGTAGAAAGCGAAGTTTCACTTGAAAGCAAATGTTGTTTACGGTTCCTACGCGTGCATCTGAATCGCTTGTTGTTTTTGAATTTGTAAGTACTCTATCCAACAGTGGATTTTAAGTACACTCTTTTTAACCCTGCCTGTGCTTGGCGCCACTCTGGGCATTTTACGAATTCATGATTCCGTTTACCCAGAAATCTGTGGAGATCGTTGTATATTGCAAATATTTATTAGAAAATATTAGACAACGGAACTAAGAAAGGACATATCGTGTCTGTGAGATAAAATGATTATCAATTGTTCAGGCGATTGGGATGAATTAACTTGTGTATGGTGACGATCGGGGAGGTAATAAAGTGTGATGACCGAGTAATGCTTTAAATGTGACCTTTAACTACAATTAGGAAGTCGACCGCACTTGCGGTACAAAGACGTTTGCAAAAAAGATATGAACGCTCTTGGCATTGACACCGCGAGTTGGGTAAACTCGCTCTTGACCGCTCACATTGGAAGCATTTTGTAAAGCGTCGTCTGCAAGATGGGGATTAGCAGATGCCGCTCTTAGTTGCTGAACGCAGATTACGCCGCTGACGTCCTACAACCGTGTTCTGACTATCGTTGCAACAGCTGCGGGAGATATTTTTTCACCCGAATCGGACTGTTTAGTCATTCGAAAAGCTGTAGAACATGAAAATTCATGCGATTGTGATGTACATCTATGCTCGACATCGACTGAAGGAGGCCAACAACTACATCCATGTGATTTTCGGCAGATATCATTGTGTTAGCCAGGCGTCGGCATGAAGTCGTACTTTAAGGCTACTGTTTCGAAGAGTTCGTATTATTAAAATGATGTTCGCTCTGTGATTCCAGGCTTAGCGGTTAAACAATTAGGACTAAAATTATTTTGAAACGAGAACGAGTAACAATAAGACCTTGATCAATCGACTTTTCTAAATGCTGGTAAAAAATTAACACTTCATCCTACTCACAAGTGACAAAAAATAAATATTTTCGTTATGACTGGTTGTGAATGTAAGCATCCCGGTTTGAACGGAGGCCAGAACCGGGAAAAGTGATGACGTAAACAGTAAAACACAAATAGTTTAGTCTAGAATAGTTACAGGTACCATTCATATCTTTTGAAAGCTAATTTCAATTGACAGATAAGCAATATGTTGAATTTCCGATCCTCAAAATTGTCTGCCCAAAAACATAATTTAAAATTACGTCATCTTGGAAAAACCCTCTTGTTTATCAGCTAGGAGGTTGCAATTAGGTTCGAATCCATGATTCCATTTCTTTGTTTCTGTTGGTATTTTCAGGCAACTATGGCATGGTCCGGAGATATGTGTACATCTTGAGTTCTGTAATGTACGTGTGGAACGATATGACAAATTTTGCAGTAGTCTAACGCTATCCAGACTTATGTCTACAGACTTCAATAAAAAAAGATTTTCAAGTGCATAGTGTTCACCATTTCGCTAACCTTACTTGTATACATCATCATAATTATCCGCTTACTAAAGTTTATTTTGCTCTTGGAATCTCCGTTGGAATTTCTCCGCACCAGTGAAACGAATAACAAAAGAGCAAAGTTCAGCTCCGAAACTGGGAAGCTGTACCGTCTGCTCCAATTTTTCATTTCGAAGTCTCGAGTATCAGAGGCGTAAGCAAATCAGCTTTGATTCACAATGAGCTAAAATGGTTGAAGGTCTTTGTGGCTGCCCTGCAGAAGACGCGATTACCAGACGAATGAGATTACATATTTTGGGAAAGGAATGGGCTCTGATGAGCCTCGACGTCATGGAGTTGGGTTTCGTGTGCGAAACAACCTATTAAAAGCCGCAACGGGAGCGAAAGTACCTGAACTCAAAATCTGAAATGCATTAATCGTGCCATTACTTTCGTCAACGTTTATTCACAGACGCTCTCTGCAACACCTGCCGAAAAAGACGCTTTTTATCATAACCAATAAAATTATGTGTAGTCGTTTTGGGCTATTTCAATACCATAGTTGTTGCAGTTCTGGCAAAAATTTCTCGGGAGTTTCGGAGTAGCTAGAACCAATGAAAATGGACATCGCATTTTAGAACTGTGCACGTAGATTAGTCTTTGTGCCAGTGATACAAATTTTCAATCAAAACCTCAGCGTAAAAGTCTCATGGAAATATACTCTGTCTGAGCATTGGTATCAGATTGATCTTATTCTTGTAAAGCGCACTAATATAGATCATACCCAAACTGCGACACTGAGCATTCACTGTTTTGTGCAAAACTGGATTTTCGTCAGACAAAATTTCACACCGCCAAATTGTGTGATAGATGTCACTTACACGAGGGAACCTAATTTAGCTGTGCGATGTGCAAAAGCATTCACAGCCGAGTTCAACAAGACAACCCCACTCGAATCAGCTTCAGAAAACTGGGAATCGATTTAAAAAAACTGTATATGGTCCGAAGAAAGCTCCAACGAGCGAGTGGTTCGAAGCAAAAGCTTCTTAGATGACTGCTGTGTTGGATGAGAAACGGTCAGCATTCTCGAAGTTCAAAGTTAGGCTAATAGATGAAAACTTCTGTTTTTTTAAGAGCAGCCAGAAATAAGGTCCAACAGACTGCAAGACGATGCGCAAATGACTGTTAGACTGAAATTATCCTCAGTATACTGCAGATACAGGAAATATTCGCGCTTATGTATGATGGAATCAAGAGAGCCACTAATCCAAACAAACTTCAAACTTTCTTTAAGTCTGCAGTCAGCAGATGGAAACATGGGTTAAGCACTTCCCCTCTGTCTTTCCTAGGGACAGTACGTTCGTGATATACATCCATGGTCGACATTCACCGATTGATGCCAACAACATATTATGATCAACGTGTCTTGCATGAAAACATTCAACCGTTTTAGATATCCATAGTATTCACGATTACTAAAATTGTTATTGTTTTATTCGTCTGAAAAACTACGCTCTTAGCACCCAGTGTGTTGCGTAGGGTACAATCTACTAATAACTTGAAAATCATAGATCCGTTTCTGTTTCTCCAAGGGTCGAAAGAAAATTTTTGTCTGCGATCAGCTCTATCTTGTTGAAAGGCTAAGGTGCTGCTAACCATTTACAAGGCACTGTTAAAACCGCATTTAGAGTATTTTATTTGAGTTCGGAAACCTCGATTCGCAGAAAGATATGGTGCACCTAGAAGCCCACCACATTACTGACCTTGTGCATAGCATGTACTAAGAGGACGCAATCCAAGGACCATCTTACAGAAACGTTCAAAGTTGTCAGGAGATAGAGCTGTCAGAAATTCCACGACTTCTCCTGGTGTCACACGATGGCCCAGTCTAAAATCATGTAAACTCTATACTAGACTGTAATACAGAAGAACTTCGTTAGCATCCCAGCTGTGATACACTAGCACGTGCTCTTTCCAGGGTATTATTAATAGAAATCAGTTCGCCTGATTTTTTAATGCTAAAAAACCAATACATTGTTGAAAGTGTCCTTTTGAAATACTTAGAAAAAAACGTGTTTGGTAACAATTTTTGTTTCTCTTCAGATTGACTGCTGTCCATCGTCATTTTAATAGATTGAACATGCACTATTTTAAACGGCCCAAACTCCATAGTCAAACGCTCCGAAAACTGTTGATTTGGATTGAGGGCCGGTTCGGTTGACTTAGGCAGCATTGCAACTTTCCAGTAGATAGCTTTCTACTCATGAGTGCTTCGCTGATGTTTGGCGGCTTATCAACCTATCGTTCAGTATAGTTCTGTAAAATAGCAGATTATCAACGGATGTATTCTGCCCACGCGATTATAGAAGAGCATATTCGAATGTGTCGACGACGCGCTCGGTCTAGCCATTTGATTGAGAATGGTATGTCGGTGACCGTAGATCTGACACATTATTCCGAAGGAAAAATTAGGCAAACATTTCTAAGGTGAATTTCGAGCCATTATCGGACACGAGAGATTCTGGGGATCCATGCTGATGGGACAAACGGCGTAGTGCGCTGATGTTGTATACGACATCTTTATGATTTCGGAGCAGTTCAAATAACAATTGACCACAACAAATACATTACACCGTTTATCAAACCAGCTACATCGACATGAACTCTTTGCACTGGGTTTCTAGTTGAGGCCTTGTAGCAATTGGTACACGGTTATGCATCTTGGTTGTATGCTGGCATTAACGTCATGACTTAACAAAGAGAGGCTAAAAGGCGGAACTGCGAGCGATTGCATTCATGCTAATAATGCCTGGGTGCCCATTGTGAAACTGTCGAAGGACACGATTGCGTAAATTCGTTTGAACATCAACGCGATCATTGAACATTAAACACTTATCAATAATTATAAGGGATTAAAATCTTTCATAGAATTGCGATATTTCTCCATCAGGCATAGATTTCGGCCAACAACAAAGTTCCATCTGTTTGAGTACATTTTTAATGTTTTCAGCTTTGTAAGCAGATCCCCGTAGTGTGAAGTCGAATTGTTGCTGCATAGCTCACTAGATGGAGACGCATATAATGACTGTAATTTCATCTGGTTAATTTCAAAAAGGAATTAGCCCAAAGAGCACGTCCGCGTGGCCCCAAAACCGGTTTTGAAATGCGTATGGGGGATATTCGTCTTGAAATACAGTTCGCATACGGCTAGACAGGTGAAATACATACTCCTGGTGTCAGCTTTTCAAGCTTTGTTACCCGGCTTCTTGGAATGGTTCGGAGGCGGTGTTTTGGATGTAAGCCTTCACCATACACGCTTTCTCCCTATGAAATATCACCAATAGGTTTATTTTATCCGCTGAGATAGAGTTTAGAACGAATGGAATTTCAGGTAAGAAATAATGTTGTTGGCTCGCTAAAATGGATTTGTTTCCGTGAGCGTTACCGATTGTCACAGTTCACACATTCACGGCAGTAAGTGCAGACAGCTACGAACAGTTTCTCACACAATCAGCTCAGTCACAACGAGAGATAACGATCATTGGATCAACGGATGAAGATACCCTGATGGACGAACTGCAACATGCCATACACTGGTCGTTCCAGTAGGACCTCCCAATAAAAGTTAATAAGAGCGAACTCTTGTTACCAATGGTTGATACGAGTGTAAAATAGGAGTCGTGAAATTCTCTCGGTGTTGACGTCTCACCGTGTGTAAGGGATTCGGGATTACTTGTTTGGACTGACTTCAAATATGAGGATGAGTTCCGTGCTATCCATCAGAAGTCCCGATATAATCCTGCTACTTTATAAGGCATTAGTTCGGTCGCATTTAGAATATTGTGTCCATGCTTGATGCTTTTACTACAAGTAGGACATCGTTCGACTCAAAGGCGCACAGCGTCTCGCAACTCGCATGATTAATGTTCAGTGAGGGAAACCTTATACTACACGCCTGAAGTCCTTAGTTTTTTTTCTCATTTACACGCCGTGGTTTGAAAGGCGATTTAATTGAAACGATTAAGATCTTGAAGTGGTTAAGTGGCGTTATAATAAACGAATTCTTTTCTTTAAAGATGCAAAATTTCCGGAACTGTAACAACTTATAACCTGCAGATTTGTGGCTTGTTTTAATAATGGTTTGGATCGCATATGGGATATGGCATATCCAGAATAATCTACATAATTACAATGCAAGATTAGATAGATAGATAGATAGGGCAAAGTCGACTTAGGACTTAGTGATAATAGACTCTGTACATTTAAAATGGACCGATAAATGTGCTGCTGTGGCTCGAAGGGATAGAAGGGAACTCTTTCGACTACACTCAGCCCTCACATGTATAAACTGTGGTGCTATTACCCCTCTACAAGGCGATAGTAAGGTCACATCTAGTATTCTATATCCAGGCTTGAGGGCCGTAATAACAAAAGGATATATTGCAGCATAAAAAGGTACAGAACCTAGCCACTCGCATGATCGAGGGGCTTGCATACACCAGCTATGACAATCATTTCTTAGAATAAGTACTTTTCTGGCTTGAAAGGAGACAGCTTAATAGGAATCTAATAGGGACATTTAAAGTTGTTATATGATTAAACTGTCTCGAATTCCATGACTAATATCGATTCTCTCAGGAGGGCACAGTCTCAAGTTAAGTTGACAGATCACAAGGCTGTAATCCAGAACACATCTCTTTAGCATCCGTGTAGTAAACGCGTGAAACTCACACCACGCAGATCCATTATCAGTATTTTCATTGAATGCATTTAAACATGTGCTGGACGAACGGTGGCAGTCGATCTACACGGAGCATTACACTTAAGATTATATCCCTCCCTATTTATTGTCAAAAATAGCAAAATATTATGAAAATCTTTTTCAATTTTTTCGGTTCTGTCTAACTAAACTGCTGTTCATCGTCCTTTTAATCGATCTGACATGCAACCTGCATTAACTCTCTCACCTTTCTGTGATGAGACCTCTCCCATTTTTCATTCTGGGTTACACACGCCTGTGCTTCCAACTAATTCATCATGGTATTAGCGTTTGTTTTCAAGCACACCTACGAAAGAATCTGTGCACGCTTTTCGACTTGGTCGACTATCGCCCTGGGATACTGGGCAAGCTGACAACATCTTAGCCCGCATGCAGTTTGTGACTGTGCTGCACAAGGCTAGTGATTTCATACATCGTACATTGTTGACGCTTATTGTTGCATTGTTTCCTGAATAGATGACATCTCACCGTCCTTTAATGAAGCCGAAGTGTATGGAGCATTTATCCATGTTCGCGTAAACGAAGCTTAGAGACCAGTTGGTATCCACTCAAATATGCTAAAGAATCTCGCCTTAGTGCTTACGGGAACTTGATACAAGCTCTCCAATTCATGGTTGAACCTGGGAATTGTTTCTATTGCGTGTAATTATGTCATAATCGTACCAATACACAAGGGTGTTTTCAGGTCAAATCTTGGTAACTATAGACATGTCAGTTTGACTAGCATCGTCCCAAAAGTATTGGAAAAACTACTGCGTGATAAAATCCGTCAGCATCTTTGTCGGCAAACTCTTCTGAGTGTAACTCAACATGTATTTCTTTGGGGTAGATCCTGCCGGACTAGCCTTCCTAGATTTCTCACTACTGCCATCGAAAGGATAGATGAATATAAGCCTGTCAAAGCCTTCTACCTGAGCTTCAGCAATGATTTTGATTCTGTAAATCACCGCCATCTAGAAATTGAGCTAGCAGCAAAAGGCATACGGGTAGGCTACATAATTTGATAAAGGCATTCCTTACAGCAAGAAGATTCCGAGTAAGGGTAGGATCTACGCTTTCGAACCAAACCGACATAATTGGTGGGTTACCCAAAAAGTATGTGCTCGGTCCTCTTCTGTTCCTGGTTTAAATTGATGAATTGTCGTCTGCATTGAAGTGCCCTTGCTTCATTTTCGCGGATGATGCGAATTCATCGGATTAACGGATTAAGATACCTTGAATCACGACCTTGAACGGGTCATAAACTAGTCATACAAGTGGGATCCCCCACTGAACCTTAATAAGACCCAACACTTGTCAGCACTTGTTTATAAGGTTTCAGTCCAGATTTCGGGAAATTCTCTAAGTGTTAACGCCACTCAGCGAGTTAGAGATTTAGGAATACTAATCACGACTGACTTCAAATGGGAGAACCAATGCAGCATAATGTGCTCGCAAATTGCTTTTTCGGCTGAGATCCGTGCTATCCAGCAGAGGACCCGATGTATTCCTGCCAAATTCAAGGCATTTAGAATATTGTATCCAGGCACCATGCTTGGTGCCCATAGTACAAGAAGGGCACGAAAGCGTACAGCTTCTCGAAAAACGCAAGATTGAGGTTAAGCGAGGGAAACCTTACGCTGCATGCCTAAAGTCCCTAGATATTTTCTCACTAACGCGCCGTGGGTTGCGAGTCGACTAAATTGAAAACTTAGAGATCTTGAAAGGGTTAATTGGCGCTATCATGAATGACTTCTTTGCCTTGAGTCCCGAGCTGGCCACCTGCGGGCATTCACTCAAACTTTCTGAGCAGCGATCTAGACTAGACGCTTTGAAACACTTTTTCAGCCTCAAGGTTATAAATATTTGGAATCACTTCCAGAAGAAATTATATCCTGCAAATCTCTCGCGAGTTTTAAGTTTGAACCGATTCTGTGGTAGGTTTTTCACGAGTACTCTCCCTCATTTTTATGCAACATTAGGTAGTTCACCATTTTCATCGTTATCTGGTAAATAGAGTTCAGTTCCAGTATCTTGGAAACTCCATCTAAAAAGCATAGAAGATTTGAGAGACACGACCTTCTTTTAAGAAAGCCATGTTGAACCGTGTTTAATGATAAATTGTGCACGAGTTGGCTGCACAACCGATCCCAGATAAGTCTCTCCAAGGTTTTACATAAAACACTAGTCAAGCTTACCGGCCGGAAATTCATTACTATGTTTGCGCAACCTCACTTTGGAATGGGTACGACAATGGCTTTCTTCCAGTCATCTGGTATGATGCCTTCGCTAAGCGATTCGCTGTATATCTAACAGAGAAGCTCTGATAGTAATTCAGATATTTCCTTTACAATTTTAAGATGCACATCGTCAGGTCTGGTGGATTTATTTCCGTCTAGATTCATTAGGACACGAGCGACATCATCCGTGAAAAAAACTATTTCGCTTAGAGAGGCACCCATTTCCGTACTGAGAGTTGGGACTGTACGATTTGAAAATGATCCCGCAAATCTGCCTCATTGTCGGAGTCAGAATTATCTTTCTCGCCATTGTCTAGTACTAGGGTACCTATGTGCTTCCTTGTCTTACCCTTTGACTGAACATCTTTGTTGCACGTATCTTGGAAACAGCTATATTTCGCGCTTTCTTGTAACGGGCCCGAGTCCCACATGAGGGAGTTAGCTTATAACGCCTCCATTTTGCGTTGCGGTGACATACGCAACGGGAGACAGAGGCTGACCACCATTGAGGTTTACCATTTTTGCGAAGGGGTACGAGAGTAGCGAATTAATCCTGAAGTTGAAGGATGTTTTTCTTGATCTGCCCCTACATCCCATCCACGTGGTCAATGTTTTGCCTTGGGAGTAGCGCCGATGTCTGTAATAGGGCAACAGGGTCGATTTTATGGAAGCTTCGAGACACCTTAAGTGGGGCTATACCAAATGACAGAAGTAACACGAAGGCTAACACTACATGGTCGCTCTTTCCTAGTGGTGGCAGTAGGATCAAATTTTGTATACCGCATTCAGAAATTGAAATCATTAGGTCAAAAATAGACGGAGACTGACCCTCTCGAAATCTAGTTGGTTAGTTTACGTGTTGGTAAAGTGCATGGGAGTGTAGACAGTCCAGAAAATCATTCGCCTTTCCTGGGGCATGCGAGGTTTTGTACTCCCAGTTTATTTCGTGTAGATTAAAATCGCTGGAGATTACAACACGTGGTGCTACGGCTAAAAGAGACAAAAGCATAATTTGCAAAAAAGCATCTTTTTCCAAACTATTGCTCGGACTACGGTAGACGCGTGCATCCATGCACGAGCAAGGCAGATATTATCTGCACGTTCGTTGTAGAAAGAGATATACTTTTATCGAAGGGAATAGCGTTTTAAATAATGAGCAACGCCTCTCCTGCTAGCTTACGCAGAAGTCGATCGCTTCTTACGGCGCTAAACATATTCGCGATTGAAGCTGGTATGTGGTCATCATGAGACAACCATGATTCCGTGAAATCCACAATTTTGTAGTGGGTGTCGTCAACTCTACAGAGGAGTTCAGCCCATTTATTTCTAATGCTACAAGCGTTCGTATAGAACAGAAGAGCACTATCATATGGGGCCAGACTCCCGGTGTTCGGGCTACATAAGAGCTCTTTCACCTCGGGCGGATGACAACTCCTGGCATCCAGTTTCATCTTCGTGGTCTGTGTCACTACAACTCAACCACGAATCATCCTCTAAAGGACGTATAACGACAGTGGCGCTCTTCAATGTTGGAGTATAATTCTCCTGCGTTAGCATCATCGTCACACTGTTGTCATTTACTAAGTTTCACCTCGGGAGCGAATATGCTAAGCTACGATTTACAGCTAACTTTGACTTTCTAGCTCTAATTGGGCTAGACGTTTTCATGTGTGGTGGGGTGTCAGGTTGCACGATGCATTTGCCTTCAACACGGTTAAGTATCGCTGCTTTTGAAATGAATTAGTAGCGATCGCACTGCTATGTGAATTCCACTACAATTTGTTGCGGCGATCTGGCAGATGCGTCGTTTGTTCCACCTCTCCGTTTGCCGACCCTGTAAACTTGCTTCAGCGGAGTAGTCGTTCTCATGCCTTAATCACGGAGCAGGTCAATAACCTTCCTCCGATTACTTTCTTACAAGCCTTCGATTCTAGGATAAAAGGCTCAACAACCACTTTTTCTAAATTTTGGACTTCTTGGGCAAGAGCGCGAACATCCTCAGTCGGGCTAGTGTGAACACTTCAATTAGCTTTACCATACTTCCAGAGAGCCTTTGGAGGACAGGAGGATGGCGATATCGTCGCCTTCGGTGGTCTCAATAGAGTGGTATGCTGGCTGGAGGTAGACAGGACAACTGACCTAGCTACTTCGGCAAACGTTTTGGGTTTCGGAGACGGACGTGGAATAGAACGCTCACGTTCCTCGAAACGCTTACGCTCCTCAACCAAAGTTTCCACGGACTTCATGCAGTCAGCGCGTAGCCATGTAAGCCATTGATGGGCCGCATGAACCTTAAATTAAGCTGAAGACAGTTCAGAGCATTTGGGATGAGCCCGATGCTTTTAAAGGTATTGTCGAGTATCATACATAAACCACTGGCGCTAATCTTCAATTTATCCCTGAGGTATGGTAGGTTACCTAAAGATTGGAAGTACGGCATTGTCAAGCCAATGTATAAAAGCGGTGAAACCAGTGATCCGGCTAACTACCGACCGGTTACCCTCACTTCGGTAATTGTAAAGACTCTGAAACGACTGCTGAAGAAACAGATTGAAGATTTTCTCCTTACAACCAGTCAGTTAACATCTGCTCAACATGGTTTTACGCCAAGACGATCATGCTCATCCAATCTCATCACTGCTCGCGAGCACTGGTGTGCTGAACTTGATCTGGGTCACCCGGTAGTCGCTGCCTTCATTGTCTTCAGTAAGGCTTTTGATCGTGTTCCATTTCAACGTTTATTGCTCAAGCTCCGTGCTCGTGGTGTAAAGGGACCTGTTCTAACTTGGATTGAAGACTTCCTCGTTGACCGTTATACACAGGTCGAGGTTAACGGAGTCAAATCACAGGTTACACGTCCAACTTCCGGGGTTCCGCAAGGATCTGTTCTCGGCCCGTTACTTTTTAAAGTATATGTTAATGACCTCCCCGACTCATTAAATACGAATTGTCTACTTTTCGCGGATGATCTGAAAGTTTGGGGTACAGTAAGCTCTCCTGCTGATAATACCATTTTTCAGAACGAATTGAACAAATTGCTTGATTGAACGGTAAAATGGCAGCTTCCTGTAAACCGACAGAAATGCGCTGTAATGCTTTTGGGGCCAAGCACGCCTGAAGGTGCGTACTTCCTCGGGGATCATCAACTGAAGTGGGTTGATACTGAACGTGACCTGGGTACAATTGTGACTCGGACGCTTAAATCGAAGGAGGATACGAACAGAAAACCTGCTGCTGCAAACTGCGCATGGTAGGCTATTAGTCGGTCGTTTTCGGTGATTATTCCACAAATGTTTCGCATTCTTTATTCTACATACGTGAGACCAGTTTTGGAATATGGTTTGCCAGCCACCCATCCTCAAACTAAGGGAGAACGTGACCAGTTGGAAAAATTGCAAAGGCGGGCGACGAAACGAGTACAAGGATTGAAATCAATTCCTTATGTGGAGAGAGTTCAACGCCTCAACCTCATGTCGCTCAGTATTCGGCGTGTGCGCTACGACCCGCTGCTAACTCGTCGCATATTACTGGGAGCTTATGGTGACGAGCTGCGCGAGTTTTTCCCTTTCGTGACGGACTCAAGAACCCGTGGCCTTGCTCTAAAGCTTCAAAAGCGAAGGACACTACGCATACCACAAGGATTCACGCTATCAACAAGAATTGTTAACTTGTGGAATGCGCTTCCGGAAGAGATTATCTCAGCGAGCTCTGAAAACCAATTCAAGCAACTTTTGAATAAGGTGTTGCTGGTAATCACGGCGAAGCTGAACAACACTGGAAAGGATTTCTTCAACTGAGGTTCTCTTGGACTATGTTGCTAATATAAAGAGATGTTGCTTACAAGGGCTTGACCCCCTGTCAATGGTTCAATGGTTTATTGTGGTATAAAAGCATAGCTTAAAAATAACCACAGGTTGGTATGTACAGTGTGGTGGAAATAAAATTGTGAGTGTCATCTGTTCGGGGACGGGGAGGCCTAATAGCGGGCCACACTCGCTTTGGAATTGCGCCTTCCTTATATTGCGAGGCGGTAGCAGGAGAATACGGAGGCATCGGGGTGGCGTTAGACCTGGAAACAAGTAAAAACTGACAGGTGGTTAGGAAGGGAATGAACGGAGTAGTAAGGCAAGGAGGACAACGTACCTGAAAAAATGAAGCTAGTACGCGATGCGGTGTAGTGGATCAGTGCTGATCCGCGAACAACAGCAATCGGACAGACAAGGCCTCAAGGTATGTTGTTGTGGAGA
>JACCGJ010008533.1:0-33717 GCA_013407085.1 Atriophallophorus winterbourni | reverse complement strand
CGAAATTTATTATGGTTTTGAAAAACGTTTCTTTTATGTAATTGTTAAAAATTGTTGCATTTATACATTTGATCAAGCAAACTCTCTTTCGAGAGGGCGTGTATAATGGTATCACTCCGATGCTTATCAGTTAGCAAGTGTCAACACGAGGTTACGTGCAACAAAGCTTAGAATTTTTGTTTGCAGTTTGGTAACGAGGCGAATTCTGATAGTAGATTGTTTCAGAGCCAACAAGCGCAGAGCAAATAAAATTTGTAACAATCGATAATGCCGAAGAATGGTATTTTGTGTGTCTATGACCATTTGTGAAGAGACTTGAGCCAACTTGAAAGAGTGTAGGACGTCACGTATATTATTTAGCAGGTTAAATATTATAAACTATTATTCTGCTTGTTGGTTCGTTAATATTCTGCAAGCTCTCTAATATTCTTGAGCGTGCTGACACCGAGAAGGAAGACATCATCGGTCAACATTCATCAACGAGCATTTCAAGACGATTGATCACGAAGTGGTCAAGTGGAACTTTTCTGAAAACTTGTGAGAGACCTTTTTAATCCACCCGAATGGTTCATCCGAATCACAGTAGACGTTTTCGTCGATATTTATTTACCAGGAAGATGACAATCTTAGCATGTTGACGCCAACATGTTTCTGTATTAAATATCGCCATTGATTTGATTGACAGAAACGCAATGTTTATATTACACGAATTCAAACATTCAGCCACGAGCGGTTTGGGAGCTGGATTACACTTTGAATTGCTATTTAAACATTGTAGTATGTTCTATAAACCGTATTTAACAGTGATTACAAAATACTTTTGTTTACCATTGTTTTAATTCTCACTGAAACTAGTCCTACTGTCTTCATTCGATGATGGCGAAAAGCAAGAAACCGGTTGTGGTGTGTAAGTGTGGTGGATGTTAGCAACACGATACACCTTGTTAAAAGAGATTGGAAGATGCTCTTCGTTAATGAAATCATCTGTCCGAAAGTCAGCTGAATTTCATAAAGTCGAACGAGCTTATTGTATTGCGCGTTTCTTGAAAACCCAGCGTGGGTGTATATGTATATCATTTGTTTAACAGTCTTATATATTCGGAACAAAATTAACCCCAAAGTAATCTGCGTTAATTTTTAAACCCAATGTTTTGTGCTATAATTCATATTTGGCTACGGTAAAAACGTGTGCACTACGAATCATTTAACAGAACGCATTTAAATGTATTTAGGGCAACCGCAGATTAGTGATGAAGATAATGCGGATGATATACATCACTTGCTTTACATTACGGCAGTAAAACCTGGACCATCCGGAACGGAAGCTGAATAACTTGTATTCAATCACTATCCGTCGTATTTTGAACATACCGCGGTTGACAAAATAAATCATCTGGTTTACAGAGCTTTGTTTGACCTAATAAACAGTGTCGCCCAACTAGCTAGGTGTAACAAAATGGATCTATCTACTATGAGTGGAAATCAGGAAGTCGGCACTTGGACAACCGCCTTGTGGTCCAATACAATTCGCGCGGCTATATGAAAGATCGTGACATGCTCCTACGAGTTGGAAGGACCTTGCTATTGATCGCTCACTTTGGAGGCATTCTGTAAAGAGTAGATTTCACTCTCGGCGGCTGCTTGTAGATCACACCGTCAGCGTGCAACTAACACCGATCGATTGAGTGCCGCATATCGCTGTGAGCGCAACGGAAGAGATTGCCCCTCCCGAATCGGACTGTTTAGCCATTTGAAACGGTATGGAGCATGAAAACATCATGCACTTCTGGTGTGCATTCAACGTCAACATCGTACAAATTTGGGCCCACATACACATTAAAAACCCAGATCCATAAATATATAATACATTATTGCTAGTGGATGTAGTCGCTTTTATTCCCAAACTTTTGAATCTTCTCAGCATTAATATCATAAGAGGTTCATTAAATTTGTTTCTCTCTGTGACAGCATGATATCATATCCGAAATTCAAGAGACTTCAATTCAACCTGAAATTATACGAATAAGGTAGGTATGACGATCAGACGCCTGCCTAATGTTTGTTTCTACTCAATTGCATCTCAATGAGATGACAAGCGGCCGTATCTTTCACAGACCATTCGTGCAGAATCAAATAAATGATTTATTCTATGTCATTTTGTCAAACATCATGAAACATTTATAGAAACCAACTGACGTTTTTGAGAATTTCGATGATGTAAAAGTCCCAGTATGATGAACACTAATTACTTCACGATCTGTACATGAAGGAACCAAGCATGATGCAGAATACTGGATGGAATTTGTATGTAACATATGATCAGAGTTGTTCACAAACTATGCAATAAACGACAGTTTATGTCGCTATCAGCCCACTCAATCATCTCATTTCATACACTGTATACACTTTATTAACAGACAATTTCTATTTGTGATCATCTAACATTTATTTTACAAATCATTTCTTCCACGAAAGTTTCTTGACTTAATCAAAGTTATTCTTGAATGCCGTTGATAAAAAGGATTCGTACGACGAACCACGGTGTACAAATAAAGAATCAGAGGGATGTCCCATCAAGTTCTCAACACGCTAGAAATAACCGGTGTAATATGTTGCTCACATCCCCTGATGAAGGCAAGCAACCGAAAACGGTTAGAAGAGTGTAAATTTCTGGGGGGGGTGAGCACCACAATGTATTGATTGACCTAAATTTATGAGCGATATGTCGTTTTCACGACAAACCATTTTGAACGGTTGATAATGTTTTTGCTTTACTAGACAAAAGCGTTGATTTTTGATTCTTTCGGGTAGGATGATGGAATCTGGTTTCAAGTAGGGGATTTTGCGCAAATTATCACCACACTCAAACAGGAACAACGGGAAATTTCAATAACCATGTTTTATATGGTTGACATTATTTGCCAAAAACACAACCACATAGATGCCATTACAGCATATTAGCTGTGCTGACAGCTTTACCGAAAATTAGAGTGTGTAGCAGGACAAATCTCCCGAAATGCCTTACTATTAAACGTTTTTGATGAGAGGGAGGTGCTTCGGATGCTGAACGTTTAGCGTGTGTTCATAGCGTGTGTTGCATCCGCTTCATGGTCAATCAGCATACGGGCAGTCCTTTAGCGCCACGACAACAAGTTCAGCTTAGTTGAGAGACGAGACGGGTTTTTATACGATGATTTTCGTACGATAGCACACAAAGAACTGCTGTAGAGGCAACAATTTTATCAGCAAATATTGCTCTCCGAAGATATGCTGAACACCGCTTTCTGGTGTGATGACAATAAGTGCAAACATTAAAGATTTCGGGGTTCGGAAAAAGTGCATGAAAACGGTTCAATTTTCAGCATCTTTGGAAAAAGGATCAACGATATGCAATTTCTCTGGTTCTGTCAACCGATGAGGGCTTAGAAGTGATTCGGTTGTCAGGACACCAAGTGATAAATCAAATTAAACTGACTGGTTGATGACTGTGATTTGTGGTAAGGAGATTTTCCCATCTAAGATGAGCGCGTGTATTATCCCTCATGATATGTGTAATAAATGCTTCGGCTAATTGACACTCACTTGTGTTGGGTATCAGTCGGAGAACGTGATAAAATTGGGGAAAATTGATCTCAGGTGTGAATAAGGAGACAATAAACAAGTGCTATATGTTGAATCAAGTTTCCCCGAAGTAATAGACGTTAAAAGAAGAGACGCGATGAGCTGACCAGCATTGATCGTATGTAATAATCATCTCCATCCCTACATGGAATAGAACAAAGAACTCGTGAGATCGGCAAGAAATTAAGAATGCGAATCGAACTACCAAAACCATAATTGTTGTAAAGAATCAAACAAAACGTTGTTAAGCGTCTACCTGGTGTTCGTAGAAACCCTGTAGACCGGATCGATTTTCAGCTGACTGTTCACCACGCATGTAATACGTTCCATGGGCATCAGGTACGCACCGGTCTCCGGCTGAACAGCGTGAACCCAGGACGGATATGATCTCACACTGAGTAATGAAATCCCATTGGTGGACACTAAACTATTGTCAACGTTGAATGGAGGGACATGGACGGGTTGCCCATTTCTGTACCAGTAGACAAATTGTGCCAGTTGTGTATTGGCCTCGGTGCGCCCTGGGTCAACCATGCGAAACGAACAAGCGAAGCGTGCTGGCTTGTTTTCGTACACCGTGAAATTCTGCGCCGGCTGCTCTTTGGCTTGTGTAAATTCTTGAAGGATGGAAGCATGCTGAAAATCTGGAGAATCTGGAGTAGTTATGTTTTCCGATTGGATTGGTAGAAGAACGATTCGTGGAGAAATGGGCTCGTATAACTCCCATTCCATTGCATAATAGGCCACAATTGGTTCCTGTGGATCGGAAACAGTGGACGTGGTTACCGAAACAATAGTAAACGATCTCGGGGTGTGTGTGTGATGGGGATGCATAAAAATGAGCTTTTTTATTCATGATCATGGGTTCAAACCCAGTCTACATGAGTGGGGGCTCATGTGATTGAACAGGTTAGTCGTACCAACCTTACCTAACAGAGGCATACAAGCGCAACTTGTCTAGTAAACGGTGCGATTGTCAAACAAGGTTTGCGCTTGTATGTCACCGTTGGGTAAGTTGGTACAACAAACCTGTCCATTGATATGTGCCCACACACAGGCAGGTTGGGTAAAACCAATGGTATACAATCGTCACTTTGTCGTTTTAATGTTCTTAGTAACCTGATAGTGTATTCAATAACCAGGTCGAGGCTAACTGTTGCATAATCATTATGATCAACGTGAAACAACACAGCGTTTTGTATATACAAATTACGAGTGTGAGCTCAAAATACGTTCAATCCCATTCCTTCAGTGTATATTTACGTATTTTCTTCCATGTTTGTTCTGAATTTCGCCAAACATGAAATAGTGCAAACAGCTAGTTTTATTACCAGTCGAAATTCCTTTTGTAATTGCGATAGGCGCGCTGCTGTCCGAAATGCTGATTTATTTTCAGGTTCATGTTGACGAATCACTCGCGAAAAAATTCACTGTTGTACACACTTCACAAAATCTGTTCGAATCACTGATTTTTTGTGTGAACTGACACTCGTAAATGGACGTTAGCTGTCACCTAGAAAACCCATCGGATGTATCGATCCCCGAAAGATTGCATATCAAATTTGGCCATCAACTTTTACGTTTCAAAACGTACGCAGCGTGAGATTTTTTAGATAAACTTTTCAAGATACGCGCGTCAAAGACAGTTGAATTTCAAAATGTCTGTTTATAAATGATTTGAAATCCTTTGCGAAATGAACGTTGAAAAATAAATCGAAAATTTTACAAGGGCACAAATGCGCAGCTACATTTGCAATCAATCTTGTGTTTTATCTTGATCATAGTTTACCAGACAATATTGATCATAAATTTTATCGATCATGCCGTTATAGTAAAGTATTATTTACCCTAGGGAAAAACACTTGAAAATTTGTCCATATCAACTTTTCCGACAATTACGATAGTGGTGTCGACGCAGTTGTTTAACCGAGCGACCTCATGCTGTGGTCGATAAAATAATTGCAGAAACTACATAAACTTGAAATCTTGTCGTTTCTTCAAAAGTAAATCACCAAATAGCGCACTGGTGTAATACTTGGAATGCACTTGAATGTAAATTCGCTACCTTCAAAAGCATAATGCTTGCACAGAACATTGTGATTAGTGTAAGAACTTGAGAATTTCTCATTCACACAGAAACCATTGAACTGTTCTTGAGCAATAGCTGCGTTTCCGTTGTGAATTAACTTGATTATGAAATCGGAAAAGTAATGGGATCTCAGTGAAAACAGCACTCGTCAGGTCGTGGTGTGTGTGTTTGATGGTACACCCCATGCAATGAGCGTTTTTGTTCACGGCTCAATGTGTTCACACCAAATCTAACATGCGTGTTGGGGTCATGCGATTGGAACAGGCTGGTCGTACCAACCGTATACAACAGTGGCATACAAGAGCAAACTGTTTCAAGCGATGCCTATCTGATTTTACCTTCCCTACTGATTGTTGCAAACAGCAGAAACTGGTCCGTGTTGTCGGTGTGTGATGGAAACGCATGCAAATGAGTGTTTTTAAACAACGATACGTTTTATTTGTGACAAACATACGCATTTAATTTTTCAAGAATGTTTTAGTAAATGAACACGTATACCCAGCCGATAGATAATTTGGAGATAATTTGACCGATCGAACGGAAGAAAATACCAGTTTTAAATTTGCTTCTTTTTTCTACTAATGCCCGCGGGTAGGTGCTCAATTTCGATCTGCTTGAAGTAAGCAATTGAGATTTTATCTAAATCTTGAGTATCTAATAATACATATTTTATGAATGCCTCAGTTAAGAATAAATAACTTCGTTCATTTGAAAATCTTTAATTAGGCGAATCTTCGCTAGAAATGTCTCTCCACTGAACCACACATCCGACAATCACTCACCTTATTCTCCCACGCGGAAGGCATTTCGAACTGGCACCATAATTTCACCGGGGCCTCAGGTGACAATGGGTCCGTGATTCTGGCCCAAGACAATTTCGGACCAATCTCCACGTGCCCGCCTTCATGCGGTCCGGGATAATTAGCCGTGACTGTACGACTGGGTGGTTGTCCCTCGGGCAATTTGGCGTACTCCTCAGAGGTGGGTAGAATCGGTTCTCGCCACAGCCAAGACTGGATGACTTGCGCGCCGGTAATGGGACAGTGAATGATGACCTAGTTGTGAAAATAGAATACGAACGTGCGATCGAATTCAAGCATCTTCGGATCTGGGAATAAACATGGTTCTCCTACGAGATATTCGGAATGAGCAATATTACTTGCTGATAAACAAAGTCAAAAACTAGATGCCTTCAACCGAGTATCCAGAATGGGAATGTTTGTCTCCAAACTTCTTAAAAGAATTAGAATGCGATTGAAAATTAATGCATACATATGGGCACCCAAGGCAAGTTCCGTGCTGTGTGCACTCAACAGGACCTTATGATTGGGATCCGCGTAATTTGATAATACTGTCCATTACTGATGAATGTGATGGATTAATTGTGAATAAGTAATTATGAAACCTGTCGTGGACTGTTTTTGTTTGGAATGCATGAAAATATAGATATGTGGATAGGGCATTGTGTATACGCGTCAGTGAACGGGTTGGGTTTGCCAATCTTGACCAAAAGTAGCATAAATGTAATTATACTTTTAGAAAAAGGTCGGATCCTTTGCTCTGGAATCACGAACATGCTTAAAATTGATGCGAATACGGCTATGGTAATATTGTGTAAATACATTTTTATAGTCATCAACAAAAGTTTTCATTTATTCCAACTTAAACCCACCCTCTATGTCAGTGCGAAATTGAATTCTAGATTAGAATAGTAAACCAGGTGGTCGCTTTGATTAGGCAAGAAAAAATGTGATTTTTTACTGTAGCAATATTCCACATGACAATGAATGAATGTGATTTAAGATTGAGGATTCCAGATTTATGGCGAAAAACGCAAACAGCTGTACAATAAAATAAGTATAAAATTTGAAAAAATGTACTTTATGTTTGTGTCAATGTGGTTCATTGCAAACGTAAAAGTAATTTCAAGTAAGACATGGAGCGGGGGAAACTTAATAATGAAATGTGTCCGGTTAAGGTTGTTTATCCATGTGTGTGTCAAACAAAAGCACCAAGCGTTTTCAATAAACTGGGGATAACACGGTATTATGCAACATTAAATATCGTAACGTTGGTTTGAAGATCATTTCATCCGATGAGGATACAATTACAGGCATTAATCTGTTCCACAAAAAGCATACACATACTGCATAAAATTACCGGCGACAGTTTAATCAGGAATGTGGGATTTGAAGGGTCAGATTGTGACTGCGAGTCTGGAGATTGGAGCCAATTTTAAAGAGGAGACGGTGTGGGTGGAACGTTGTAGGAGTTATTCAGTATGTCAGGATTATGTCAGCTCTGATGCCTCTGCGCTCGAAAGCTCAAAATCCGAGTCTAATAAAACACTGCTCAAAGGGTAGATTATGCAATCCGGTAACCATTTAGTAGCTCGATGATAAATCCTGTCGAGTAAATAGTATTGTATGTGAAACTTTGTTTTAAACAAACATCCTTATCGCATTTTCAAACTACGGAATCGACGCATCACGCCAATCAAAGTGTTGAGTCCGCAGAACTAGTTCTCAATAGATTTATTCCTAGTGAGCTACAGCGATTTTGAGATTAACTATCACCAGAGATTATTATGTTGGCCTCCTTCGGTCGATGTCAACCATGGAGGTACATCACAATCGCATGATTCTTTCATGTTGACAGCTTTTCAAATGACTGAACAGTCCGATTCTTGATTAACAATCTCTTCCACGCGCTTGCAACGATAGGCAGAACTTTGTCGTTGGGCGTAAGTTGCGTTTAGCAGTTAAGAGCTGTATCTGCTCCTCTCCAGCTTGCAGACAACGCTTTACACAATGCCTCCAGTGTGAGCCGTCAAGAGCAACTTCTTTCCAATTTACGGGGTCAATGCCAAGGGCTTTCATATCTCCTTTACAAACGCAAGTGTGGTCTGCTCAATGGTCGACTTACTGATTTCAACTCAACATAGAGTAGATCTTGCGGAATACGACCATTCTCATTCTATAGACGTGGCCAAGCCACCACAGGCGGCGCTGTCGTAGTATGGTGAACACGCTCTGTAGACCAGCTTTTGAAAGCACTTTAGCATTAGTCACTTTGTCCATCCACGATATGTTCAAGATAGGACGGATGATTAGTAGATGGAAAGCCTTCAGCTTCCGTTTGTGTCTTGCGTGGGTAGTGCAGGTTTCACTGCCGTACAATGAATCATTTAGTACGAACGCGCTGTATACCATCATCTTTGTCTTTGCAGTCAACTTGCGGTTATTCTAAGCACGAGAGACAAGAAAATTATTTCTGTATGCCAACTAATACGTGTTCTAGTGTGTTTTATGTTTACGCGAACTAATCTTTACAACCGGCGCCATTTTACGCGCACACACACACACACAGATATATATTAATAATTGCTGAATACTGTATAAATGAAAGCATGAAATGTATAAAATGGCATTTTATTTTTATCGACACCGTTCTATTTTGTCAGATGTGATGGAGGAAATTGGATTGAGATTGATCTTTCTTGAAAAAATCTTTGAATTTCAATCAAACAAACAGGGATAATCTCATTCTTAGACATCAGTCGCACTGGAAACGCGCTCCAAACAAAAAGATTTGGACAATCGGAAAAGGAAAATGCGATTTTTATGCCGAACAAGCCTCGCGGTTTTCATGAAACATTTCGCTTGAAATTTCGATCCATTCATGTTTATCAGTTGATTAAATTTAACGCTACTGATTCCATTTCCAAAGCACATTCTTTAAACTGTTTACCTTTCATCACAATTGAGCTTGGAGCTACAGAACACTATGCGCGTATTTCAAGGATAAAATAAAATATATATTCAGATAAACGCAGTAACAGGGTATGATGTTTTACTTTCAATTTTCAAATAATAGATTCTGCATTTCAAACTCCCTAATCAGTGTGTGCAAGACTGATATAAATTTTTACTCGAACGAAAGTGAGGGTATTGCAGAATCTATGGACTGCAAAATGTCGAAATGTTTTTGAACAATTCAAGTGCGTTGATTAACGATTGAAATGTGAACGAATTTCATTGGAATCGAAACAGAACCTCGAGATGCGTTCGCACTTGCGTATTTGCTTGTTACTTAATTTCCAGTATATGGAAATAAATGTTATTATCATTACACTGAGCAGCTTTAAGCGAATGCTTGAGAACCACGCAATGGTGATAGGGCTATATGCTGAATAAATATGAAAAGTTGAGGCTCAAAGCGCTACGAAACCTATAGAAGAAACAGCACCGACAGACTGGCATTAGGTGTCTACAATTCGGATCAAACATGCATTCGATCACGTTTGATGAGGTGATTGTTCAAACTTATTGTCACATTCAAAGATGACTGGCAGACTGAATATATTAAACCTTGCAATTCGAAACTTAATTGCAAAAGATTTCGCGAGTGAAAAGTAATCATCAAATATAGATTGAAAACATGTAGGCAACCCAAAGAGTTATCAAAATTGATGCTATTTTAAGTATCAAGCTTCATAAGGCTTCATAAGGAATGGCTAATTTGAATGCGCATGCAACATTCTGCTATCGAGCTGACAAGCAGATTATTCTGTGGCTCACATAAATCGCGCTCACATTCGACAACTGGCTTCTTACTTTATTCCGTAAGTAGTGGTAAACAAAGTTGAACTTAAATTCTATTAGTGAATCGAATAACCACGGTGTTCAAATAGAGCAAATTGAGTGATTCTTGTTCAAGCATTCAAATCGCATACGAGTGGATAACGCGTTGCGTTTATGGGTTGTGTGTTGTTGTGGAAGATGGCACAACAAAATACCTAGTTCATTCATGAATGTCTTTCTCGCTTGACTAGGAATAACCCCTGGTGATTCGTCATTGAAACACTGCAATTATTCGTAAAACCGTTTCATTATCTGTTTTCGGTTATAAAAAAACATGAAGCGTTATGAAACTGATTATTTCAAAGGATTTATCAGTTTGGCCATGAGTTAATCCGAGCTGCTGTTGTATAACATCATACGACAAACTAATCGAAAAGTAATCCAAAAGTCAAACGTGGCTTTACTTTCATCTACTGTTTAACGTTTTGTTACGAACGCTTGAATTTCTACGATCTAAAACACCAGCATTTCGTTCTGATGCTCGTCCAACTTTTTATAATTCAGTAATCGCATCAAATTCGATAAACAAAGCACTAACACCAAAGATTCTTCTTATTGTCCAAAGCCGAATCCCCATTTTTACTGATTTTAGCGCCTCACTTGCTCGATAAGCAAAGTCGTATTGATAGGCAGCGGTTTTTGCGTATAAGCCGAAATTTTGTAAATAGATTCACATTATGTGATTATGAAATCAATGAATAAACATCGCTCTCCCAATTACGCTTACTCTAATGAGATGCACCGGAACATGGCAATTTTCCCAGCATACACACGCACGCCTGTTCTCCCAAGCATCAGTTTAACGCCACTCTAAGCAAAGAAAAATCTGAACAAATCGTTTGCTTTCGCTCACAAGCGATCGATTTTCTCCGCGGTCTGTTGAACCGCTCTATTGTTTATTCCCATGATGCGGTTGTGATTTAAACATAGTTGGGAATATCTAATGAACTGTGGGAGATAGTCAAGGTTAAGTGATGGGTATCGGACAATCGATCCTGTATTATGCTCAGTATTGAACATTTTCTTCAGTGAAATAGTTATTATTTTGAGGGAAAGAAAGCAATAGATGTACTGACATGATGTCATAATAATGAATAACACTAAAGCGGGTTTATTACAAATTACTGATGGCATATCGATTTGCGCGAGGATTAGACTGATCTTGTTTAAAAACTGTAATGTGAAAAATTGATGGGATTTAATGGATGCACCGCTATCTGCTACTATTTATAAACTACCACCCCGCAGTAAACGTCATGGGGACATTTAATTAATCTGTATGTATGTTTTATTTGAAATTCAATACCATCAGAATTGGTGTCGTCAATGAGGGTATCAATTATCAAACAAAAGTTGGAAACTTTCGTTTCGAATATCCACTTATTGGTGCAAACTTGCTGAATAATTATCACTGATTGCGATCTACACAAACGCTTGGAAAACATTACTCTAAACGTACATATTCCACCAACATATTCTAGCCCATTGCATACGTTGAACTATTTTCACTTATTATTTCCCACCGCCTAGATCGAAGTATGAAATTAAACGATATTTGGAGAATATGTTGTCTATATTTGTGACTACTCATCCGTGCCAAGCCCATCGAACTATTCAAAAACTTCATCACGACGGTCCATAATGGACTCGAGTTTCGCTCTTATTTGAGCTCATCAGCAGTGCATATCCTCCGCTTCGGGGGTGGTTCGAACCCCCGACCATCACCATTGTAGTCCCACGCCTTAACGACCTGGGCTACCGTCCACCGTTTGACCGATCGCAATTAAGCGTTTATGAACTGTTCTCCAGACTGGCACATTTGAGTAGCTTTGTTTGCCCGACCAGTCCAGAAGGAGCCAGCACCATCAGTTGTGGTCGGCCAACCGAACAGATATTCGTGACATGTCTTCCCATCGGATACGTTGTATGAAATTACGATTCATTAGAATTTATTACTCATATCTTAATATAATGAAAAGGTATTTACTGTTCTATCATCAATCTTGCATCTCAAATCGTGACTGCTGTACTTGCTAACAGGTATTAAGATAAAACCAATAAAAGGCATTTTCTATGATCATTTCGCAATTGTTAGCTAAATACTGGTACGCTTCGACTCATTTTTTCAAATATTTCAACAGCTTCAGCCCGAAGATTGATTTTTAAAAAGAAACGAACTTCTGACACTTTAAGCGTTGCTTTTTGATTTTTCTTTACATGCCAAGATTAGCACAATAATATGTTAGAAATTTAACAACACACTCTGTTCCACCTCATCAGAGACAGGTGTTCAGTTCCGTTGACACGACATATAAATTAAAATGGCTCATCCAGAAGCCAATCAGCGGCTCGGTAAAACACAAATTAACCAGTGAACGTGGTTGAAATTCGTTAATGTTAAATTCAGTCACAAAATCGCTCATGAGTGGTGTTCGTCTCACTCACTCAGCCCTCTCCGTGCCGGGTGGCACATGAGGCGAAGACAACATCACGCCAGTGGTTCCGGTCTGTCGCTGCTTCCGTTGCCGTCTGTACCGTGAATCCTTGTGCATGTAGTTCGCGTTCCAACGTTCTGCGTCAAGTTTCCTTGGGCCGTCCCCTTTTCGTTTACCTTGCGGATGCCAGTGAATGGCTACCTTCGTATGCGAACTGGGATCCATCCTGCATATATGACCGAGCCACGGATCTGTTGTCTTCGTTTCCGTAGCAATGTAGGTTTTACGGGATAGGGTTGCTAGCCTTAAGCCCAACCCTCCTCCTTTCTCAGACGGGCTTGGGACCGTCCTTGGTGTTCGTAGTGTATGCCAAATCCACATCGCGGGCGATAAGTGAACAAGACGTTTATACTACGGACGTATAAATGATGACTAAAAATCCGTTTTTCTTTCACGATGCTCAAAGTATTAGCTACCTACAGTTTGTGACAATAATAAAACCTGGAGTGTTAAGCGTAAGGCTTTCCCTAGTGTGTACGTAGACCATACTTCATGCTAGAATTAAACAAAAAACGATTGCGGTTAAAAATTTACACTTGGGTAGTATTTTCATGCGCTCAACGCGTTAGTCATACTATCAACCCTGTTTGATCATGTACAAAAATTAAATTACGTGAGCAGACATTTTACTGAACATATCGGACAACAGATATAGATTCTGGTGTCTATTATTATTATTATGTTAAAACGACCTTCAACTATCTTTTAATAGGCTACTGTGACTCACACGTTATGGTTGAGGAATTAGAGACAAAAATATTTCACCGTCTTTTAAATCTCATTGGATTCATTGCAAGAGCGTTAAACCCTTCCGTGGGCCTCATGTTGAGATTATCGATTCTTAGCTCGGGTTCGATGCAGCAGTAAAGGTGAAGTTTAATATAAAAAGCTCTTATTCACACCTACATAACTATTTTTATTGATGCACCTATATCATAATTACCATAATCCTATAATAAGTTTAATCTTATGTTAATCAAGATTCAAGATTCATGGTTTAAATGTATTTAACTTTGCAATAACCGCTAGGTCGACGGGACAATGAAATTTGCAAAAGAGATATGAATGCTCTTGACATTGACCCTACGAATTGGGAAGAACTTGCTCTTGGCCGCTCACATTGGAGGCATTGTGTAAAGCATCATATGCAAGCTGGGGAGTAGCAGATACAGCTCTTGACTGTTTTAACGCAGATCACGCCGCCAGCGTGCAAATGACGCCGATCGACTGAGTTCTGACAATCATTGCAAGCGCTGCGGGAGATATTGTTCCTTCCGAATCGGACTGTTTATTAATTCGAAAAGCTATGGAGCATGAAAAAATCATGCGATGGTGATATACATCCATGGCAGACTTCGACCGAAGAAGGTTGAAATGCACAATAACAATAGTTGCTTGCATAATCAGATTATTTTGTACATACTGTGCATTAGTTAAACGAGTTCTCGGTTGAAACAAAACCAAATTCGAAAGTATTCTTTGGAAAACAAATTGCATTCGCGCCATAGTTTTTCACTTCTAAGCTGCTTTTAAGCCAAAATTTTCGCTAGAGCTGGTACGAAATAAGTGTAACTTCGTCTACAACTCGTGGGATACTTCCTTTAATGAACAATAACAATAATCGCTGAAGCAGCATAAAGTCAATGTTGAATTATAATTTTAACTAAAACAAATGAGCGTAAATTCAAAACCACTTCTGTATTCTAAAATAATCTGTGTGGTTTATTTTGGTTTTTCTCAACATGCTAAGGTATTATATCGAACCGACGCAAATAATATTATTCTGAAACAATATTTCATAAAATCGTGGCCTACTTCGTCTAGACGATCAGACGGAAACATCAAGGTTTTCCGAATCACAGACCCCCTTGAAATCACAGCAGGATTGATTTCTCCTTCCACGTATTTTTCCGGTGTGACTACGAGATACACATCCGTGGATCCATCGTAACCATGACAACGATAGTGACCGGCATCCGTTTCCGTGGCTTGATTTATCACAAGGATCAAGCGTCCCTTGTCGTCACGCATTGTATAAACCCTGTACAGCGTTGTGGTCAACTGGTTCGCATCGGCATTTTCGACGACACCTGCGGCATTCGGATGAGGTCCGATTTCGCTGCTTGTCTCTCCTTGTTCATGTGTCCATTTAACGGCCCCGCAGCAAATAAATTGTACATCACTGCCGAATGGCGCGGTCACGTTTGAAGGGCTTCCAAGTTGCACCGATTCATTCTGATTGGGGTCGCAGTTCCCGCTGGCGAGTGAAAGGTACGCCAGAATAGGAAGTATTGAGCTGGAAAGTAAAATAAAGTCAATTGTTTATATAACCATGGGATCTTTGGTTAAAAAAATGTTAATCTATTGGAAATTCTACACAGGATTGCGATAAGACTTATCCTTGAATATTCAATTCATCCATACGACTCAGATGTCTGAAACTGCACTGCGCCAAATACAGACGACAACGACGAGCACTAATTCTCATTTTCACACTGGATAAACAAAAGCCATCCTTGAATACAAAATATTCATTTGCATGCTTTTCCGTCATTCACACCCCACGACCGGTTTCGTGTTGTTTGCACTCATCAGGTAGGGACAGTAAGATCAGGATCTGCATGCGCTTGAAACAGTGGAAGAATGGTAAACAAGGAGCGCTTGTATGTCACTGTTGGATAAGGCTTGTACGACCAACCTGTTCAAAGCATGTGTCCAAACACATGTTAAATTGGGTTAAACCCATAACCATGAAACAAAATATTCATTTGCATGCTTTTCCTTCATTCACACCCAACGACCGGGTTCGTGCTGTGTGCACTCATCAGGTAGGGACAGTAAAATCAGGATCTGCATGCGCTTGAAACAGTGGAAGAACAGGTTGGTCGTACCAGCCTTATCCTTGAATACATTCGTTAAATCTGTTTTTTAACACACAACTGTGCCATCATCAGCTTAAACTCTATCAACAGCTTAGCAGGCTGAATTGCCGCAACGACGCATTTTGTGTCAGCAAATTGCCATTGCTTTGGACCCGCTCATCATCTATGAATGAAGGATTAGTTCCATGAAATCACTTTCCGTTTTCCCGCAATATTGACGATGAATATTTTAATATTCATTAGCGAATCAACTACGAGGGAAATCACACAAAAATCACTAATACGTATGTGTACTTATTAATCAAAATTTCTGAATATGATCCGATTTGCTTAGCGAACCACAATTTACCTACGTGATACGTTAATTAATTAGACTTCACTGTTTATTCGGAAATATATGCGAATAATTTTTAGTGAGCCGAGACAAAATTCTAGCAGAACACTTTTAGAATCATAGACGTGCATTGGAAGCTGTTGCGAATTCACAATATTTTGACTTAATCAAGTGGCAAATTATCATAAAAAGATCAAATTTTCACCCAAAGAGCTGGGAACGCCAAAAAGGCCAACAAAAACAAATGGAATAACTCTTTTTTCCAAAAGAATGACATGAGAACGGTTTTTAATGTCACTTAGACTGAAAACAGGAGCGATTGACGCAGAGTAGCAGCTGGTGGATTATATACAATCCATCGAGATTTGCGAAATGAGCCCAGCGTGACTCAAAGAGAGCCATTTGGCACGAAATCAGACAGACATGCTCAGGACACTCTGTCATTAGGGGTTCGGCGTAAAAGGTATTATTTTATGATCTACCAATGAACGCTTGCACAATTAACGTTCCCTTGGTCTGTGAGAATCGGGGGGTTAACGAATGACCTTGGGATGTGAAGCTCAACGAAATAAACCACGTTACACAAAACGTTAAAAAGAGATGATTGTTAGGTCAAGTGTTATCTAAGCAGGGTCAACAACCGAATATATGTTAATTACACTTCAGCATATCTTTCAAAACCGTATTTAGTGGCGGTCTTGCACTACTCATATTCTTGGAGTGTTTGCCTTGTTGTCAAGTGTAATGACGAGGAAAGGTAGTTAAGATATATGACCGTGAAAGCCGCAAGGAAGCAGTCGTGATGACGTGGATTTACTAGTTCACTAAACTTGATTGAATGCATGTTTCTCAGCCAGTTTGTGCTTATTGATCTATAGAATACGTAGCTATTTGAAACCACTCTTCTCCATTTTTTACTTTTTCACGATTGTAAGGCAGTTGAACTTTCATGGCCTGCTACTAGGGTAAAGCTGTCTCTAATTACGTTGATGAGATGTTTGAAACAATAACGCTATTCGACCTACATTGACCTCACGTGAACCCTTTACAATATGATGTGACTTATTATATAGGTGTTTTCGCATGAACTAACTTATTCGTCGTATATAAAATGAATATAAGAAGGAAAGGTTCTATTCATAACTATAATTATAATAGAAAACTGTCGCATACCGGGACAGACCTTAAAACACACAACAAACCATGAAGCATGTATCACGAGCTCAGTCTTCCTAGATCAAAAGGGATATTCTACTGCTCAATAGAATTTTGAATCGTGTAACCAAACTCGTATACGGTTTCCAGAAACTAACATACAAAGCAGAACTCACCCACCCCACCTATTTTAAAGAATCTTTCGAAGTAATTCGATATTTACAATAACGTACACATCATCCATTTATTTATATACTATGATTTACAACATACACGCAGCGACTCAGCAACATTACAAATTTCCCTTTTTGAACTTAGCTGTCACTAATATTTCCATTATATAGGTGTTTGTTTTCTTTGAAATGCGCTACCCGAATCCAGTGTCACCACTCGAACGTCGAAACA
The DNA here is from genome assembly GCA_013407085.1 of Atriophallophorus winterbourni. Lineage (NCBI taxonomy): Eukaryota > Metazoa > Platyhelminthes > Trematoda > Plagiorchiida > Microphallidae > Atriophallophorus > Atriophallophorus winterbourni. Next base: position 16,093 of record JACCGJ010008533.1, on the reverse strand, counting down.
TTCATGAGAAATATTTTGCATTACGATTTGACTGTATTTGCGTATTAACTTATGATACGTATTTAACTGCACTATACGTGGTATGACGTGAAAATGAGTTATGTTATAAATAAACAAATATTAACTATGCTATGGTAATTGTGAAGCTATGTGCTCTTTGTCCCCATAAAATTCTTGAATCTTGAACCCGGTATAACCTGGCGGGATATCACTCTGAGTATTCTACAATGTATACTACGTTTTTACAATCTTGAGTGACTTTCGCGGGAAATTGATATTGTGCACAGTAAATAGAACAAATGATTAGAAAATGTTAGTAGAAATCTATGAAATTGATTCAATCGTTTTCATATCACACAAGTTACATAAAAATCCGATATTATTAAAATCTTCTCAATCAAAAGACCAAATTTACAAAATCATATTTTTTTCCAACGAATGCGTATATAGTTTCGGTGAAAGATTGACTGAAATGTTTTCGGATGTCTCAAATATATCCAAAACTTTTTTCAGAATCTGTCACTGCCTATTTGACTGATTAATTTTAGAGCTGCATGAAATTACTTAAAGTGAGTCATTCTGCTCCGCTATTTAAAAGACGTTAACTTGGAACATAATATTATTTGGGAAACCACTGATGTAGCGAAAGAAATTATGTCGATAGTTGTAAAGACGGTTAATCTAGTAAGATGATAACGGCGCATTATGAAATTTGCATTCAAATTTGACAAAGTTCTAAGACTGAACACGCGTATGGATCAGACTAACATTAATTCTCAGGAATCTATTTAAAAATCATTTAGTTTTGCTATGCGGTAATAAATGGTCAAAACATTTTCAATTTCGATAAACAGTGAATGTCTGACGAGACATATGAGTGAAAGAGAATGAGATTCGATTAATTTGCAATTGTAAGCCTCCTACAATGGATGTCGAACAAATTATTAGTTAATCGTCAAGAAATTTTATTTTTCTTTTAAGAAGGTTTATGCAGCCCTAGCCAATTTCCTGATTTTAACCTTTTATAAAGTAGCTACTTTCGCATTTGCTGATCTGTATATTTACTACAGGTCGAAGATGCATAATGCATTTTGCAAATGAGAATTATTCGTCTTCATCTCGTGTCTCGTGTGAAGAATCCAGGTTTATTGCTGTAAATTGCTGCACTACATACCATCATTTTTAACTTTACTGTCAGCTTTCGGTTGCTCAGATTTAATAGTTTAAACAGGACTATGTGACAGTTACGCGGTCAATCTGCTCTAGTTGTCTAGAGAGAAATTATCCACAGACGAACAAAAATATTTGTAAATAGTTACTGGTTTAATAATGATTATGGTATGCAATACTATTATTTGAACAAAGAATTTATTTTTGTTCAATCAGTTTGTTATAAAAAAGTGTTTCCAAGCTGACGAACTGCGGTGCAATAGCAATTAATGTTGCTGTTGGCAGTGAGCAATGATAACTGCATCGTCAAAATAGCAGATCACGGATTAGCACATTGTCCGAGTTATTTTGTACACTGCATCTGTAAGCTATGTCAAGCTGGATTGTTTCATATTTAAATCATATTATAGCTAGGCGGATCGAGCAATAATGTTTCTTACCCACATTTTATCAGATATCAATTCGAAGTTTAGTGTCTAATAACGGATAAGTATATACTCAGTTGACCTTTGATCTTTGAAGAAACATCAAAATTCAGATTAATTAACAATATATGAAATACGGAAGCTCTTCAAGAAAGACAGAAAATCCTCAAAATATATGAGAAAAAGTGCAATTTTGTTACTAAATCCCATGAATTAAATAATTTCATCTGTGCAACTTATTTCTTTTGCCTAATGTAACGTCACTCATCGTTTTCTCGTCAACCGAGTTTGTAGAGTTTGTTTGCTATAACTACCGTTAAACAATCCTCTCCTGAGACGCTCGTGACGGTATTGCCGGATAAGTATTCCTGCAAACGTCACAGCATACAAGCTTCAATCGATGTAGGTTTTCTGCATAAAAAACAAAATCTTTATCTCGTCTAATATTCGGATGCATCTGGTGTAATAAATATCACTATCGTTAACAGGTTTCACCAATCTATACATTGGTTCCGATTAGTCAGGGAAGCGCATGCATTTAAAAGCCATTTACGTGATCTAAACTGACCACAAGACTATAAGACCCTAATTCCGTGTGTACGGTGAAAGATCTTGCAGATTTCACTTACACATTGTGGTAATGCATTGGTCATCGCTAGTAATGTATAGTTTAACTAACGTTGCACGTTTCAGCACAACTTTGAAAGTTTGATATCGAATACTTAGACAATTACATGTTTTTGTTGCGATGGCTAGTTAATGATAGTGTGATGCCGGATTAAGATGAAAATCAGTCTATGAGTAAACGCTTAGAAATTAAAAGTATTTTTTTCATATAAATCCATTCATTGAGCTGTTGATAAACAAGTTATCAAAATGTGTATATTTTACAATATTTGAAGTTACTCAGTTTAGTTTTTTATTCGAGGACCTAAAAAATACGGAGCTCATTTGTGAAATAACTGTATAAAACATTTAGAAATCCTCATCTAGCATTGCATAAGATTAGCATCAAAACTTAAATAGTGTATAATATTTACCTATTTTACTCCAGCGAGGTAAATCATGCATTTGTGTCAACGAATCTTACGGACATTAAATTGTTCTTCAGCATCCAATGGGATATTAAATGCTGCTTTCAAAATGCAAACTTAAGCCTAAACTTTTCAGCACATTTTAAAATAACGGTTGAAGCGCTAGCATTCATTGCTTTGACATGAAACTCGCATACAAATAGTGAGGCATTCAAAGCACTTAAGCCAAGGTGGAAATGTTTTTCGTGGAAAAGGATGTAAATGCATTGAGACTGTGTGTCAACTCTAAAGTTAAACACTTCATGGGTGAACAATCTGCAGAGGTAAATTGTATGATCGACGAGTGTCAATGGGCCTAAATCTAGACATCCAGAAAGATGACCAAACCATTCGTAATGCTAGTTAAAAATTGTACAAAGTTCATTCAAATTTCGTCTTTATTTCATAGTTATTAACAAACGTTCATGATTCTACCTATTTTCTATCCTATATTCTATTTAGGAGTAAAAGTTGAAGATATTTTTTGTTACAAAATGCTTTTCCAGTTTTGTATGTATGTATTCGTCAGTGGTAGTACATTATTATTGGGCTGGATAATCAAATCACAATATATTACCAATTTTGAAATCCTGTTCACAATACACCCTCAATGAACTTATAACTAGAAATAAAACGCGAGAGATTGTATGCTTAAATATTAAATATTCATTGTAAATGTTTCTGACTAAGAATTCCATCAAAAGAAATTAAGCGTGCAATTTCACGCCGAACATATTTGATTCTCCCTAAACACGCCAATTTTGATACAAGGAAACATCTCACACTACGTAAAAGTTCAGACATGGTATTTACTTCCCTAAAATCAAAAGGCTCATCTTAGATTCAAACGAATTATTTATACATTTATTTCAGCAGATGTAGGGACATTTTCAGTGTGAATTTGAAAGATTCTAACGCATTTTTTTTAAAGTATATCAAACAAAATTGTTAGTAAATATGATACTGATTCACGCAAAACATTACTAACAGTAAAAATGTGATCTCTTTCATTGTTTATTGCAAAAAAAGGTTAACGCACCGTTTAAAAATTAAAATATTTTGGCCAAAGTTTTGGTGTTTGCGGCGGTTTTGAAAATCAGAATGGACCTCAGCAATTTTTGATGACAAGGTATATAATCTATTGCACCAAAAAATTATTTCTACAGCCTCGTTGGTTGTGGTTCTGTACAACGTTATCTTGATATCCACAGCTGCATAATACTCAGAGAGGGGATTTTTTCCAATGTATTGCCCGTGAAAAAATAACAATAATTACAAACCTGCAATATTGAAACACTTGAAGCAATGTTGATTTGCTACTGGTAAGTGACTCAATCCGTGATTTTTGTGAGAAAATATTAACAAATCATCGATTTACATAAATTATACATATATAAACATTTTGCCTATATTTGACCCATGGTTATTGTGAAGTTGATTCGGTTACTGTGTAATAGCATCGCAAACATTTGTTTCATTAAATATCTACAACCTGCTACGGTTGTAGATATTAAATGAAACAAAATGGAATGATAAATGGTTAAATAATTTTTTAGACATTTGAACAAAATTACGACAAATAAAACGAACAACTCATTACATGATCAAAATAATTTTCTACAGCGATCATTTACAAATCGCTACGTTATACGTTAACTTACTATGATATCTTCATTACATGAATATGTTTCAAAAAAGCAATAATGAAAGTGAACACAAATTGTATGATTAAAACAATTTTTTGAAATTTGACGTTCAATCATATGAACTATTATTAATAATGATTTTTATGAAACTGATTTTCTAGTCAACATCGTAATAAATTTTGAGTATCACCATTCCTTTTTTTCCATTTCTACTGCAATGCATCATCTAAACTTCAATCAAGTACAAGTTCAATATGCACATTGCTGACCGTGGCTAAAAGATAAAAGCTAAATGCTAAAAGTGTTCCAATATGACACTCCGATATTAGGTATACAGTTCGTACGGTTCAGACATTCCTTTTTACGGATATCTGGAATGAAATGTAGCGGTTCTATTCACCATCATTTTGAGAGGTCCTCAATTCAGGAAACAATGCAATAATATGTGTGAACAATTTAAGATCTATCAAATCACTAGCCTGGTTCAGGCAAAGTGCCGCACATTCATAAACTGCATATTAACTAAGATGTTGCCATATTGTCCAGGTCTAAGCAGATATGAGAACGAAAATTGAACAATATAAATACATGCTTCGTGTTTTTGTTGTTTTTTTAGTTTTTTAGACAATGTCTGGAAATAGGCTATGTCACTTAGCATTCAAATCCTCTTAAAGCTCAACACATCATTCAGGTTTATCAAACAAGTTGGGTGCTTTTCCAGTGGTTGACAACACGATTGCTGAGAAATTGCTCACGTACCAGCAGTCTAGGTCCAAGTTTATGTAGTTTCATTGAATTACATTTGTAGCTGTTTAAAAGCCAAGTTTCATTCATTCAACAATATTATATCCCCTGAGACCTTTTAGAATATTGAAGGCTTCTCTTGGATCTCGTTGCAGCCGTCGTCTCTTTAGCTAGGACCGATCAAGTTCCTCGAATGTTGCCTCATAAATTTTACCTGTCTAAACCTCAACCATCTTGGTCGCGAGGAGCTGGAGCCTTTCGAGATATGCGATATCTTTTTTCAACTACGGTGCCCAGGATTCAACACAGTATTCCAAGTGAAGCTGCACGTCCACCTTGTATAGGAGAATGAAGTTAGAAATTTGTCGACATGACAGCGCTGAGTGCAGTCTGAACAATACTCTGCTAGCCTGCTTGTGATAGTATTACCGAAATCCTACACCTTATGAGAAGCAGCTATTCTTTTAGCTCCTTCGCCGACTTCCAGTTGTGTTGTCGCTAAATCAGTCGTAAACATGCCATACTGCATTCTTTATCCATTGATTATCTGAGATTTAAATGGTTTCGTGTAGAAAATAAAAACAGGATCTATCATCTGAAAACGTTCAAAATGCAAACAAAAAGAAGTTAATTTCTGCATTAAGGATGATCAGGTTAAAGTAATACAGTTTGTGCATTACTAACGTCATTATACAATAAAATTGTTAAATATGAATGTTCATCCAGTGACACTTTGGAGCAATGAAGTTAAAAATATCAGATAAACAGAAATGAACATAATACACACCGCAGAAATTTAAACACAACGGGGAACACACTCAATAATTCCAAGTGTGTGCGTAAATTATATAGATCTACGAACAATTTACGCTAGAATATGTAGCATATTTTACTGAAAGCGAAAGCAAATTTGTTTACTGACGTATTGAACGGGTTAATGTATATGCGATATTTATATCTGCAATGACTATTTCCCACTCAAAACAGCCTCAAGAAACGAATGTAATTTTGTGAAGACATTTTCAAATGATCGATTAATTTCTCACTGTATGAAAAATCAGTCCAATTATATGCAGCATAAAATATGCCGAGTCCGTTAGTACAATGTTGCATGGGGAAAAAGTACAAATGGTCATTCGGCACATGCTTCATTTTTTGCCGGATACACAGCACATTAGCTTATAGGCAGCGTTGTTATTGACATTATGTGCACTTTAATTGTTCGTAGATTTATCAATGTCTGTATTCAACCTCATCTTTCACCAATGCAAGAGAGATTATATTCCGATAAGCTTACTGAGAAAATTTAATCTTCCGCTGGATCTTAAGGCGATGGAAAAGAAAAAAAGAAATTGAATGAGGTGCCACACGAGTTGAATGCAGCTTCAACTTCGTTTTCTTCGGTCAATAAACCAACAGTGTTCTATGTAAGTGTTTTAAATATTCTAATTCAAGTGAAAAATTGTATTATCGAATCTCCTACAAACTAACGCATTATTACACACACCAGCTCCAATTATGAAATTTTAAACTTTAATAATAGAAATATACCAAAATTTAATCGATTTTTGAGACATCACTCCACTAAGAATTACATAAATGCATAATTACTTTAACCACAACATTCCGTGGCAACTCCAACGCCCGATATTTCAATACTTAAGACCATTTTTGAATTATTATAAGGCTTCCGCGGTTTTCCGCCTTAATAAATTAACTTTTGACACTCATTCACAATATTTACAATCATCTTTCTAATCACGTTTGTTCAATCTTGCACAGAAGAAATACAACCAGATTTCAAACTCCTCATTGCAAATTAGCAAGTTTTCCGTTGGAATTGCGTGTCAAGACTTGTAGGGAGTTTCTTGATTATGTTCAATCTGGCATGCAAGCAAACATAATCACTTCACCCGTCTTTGATCATACAGAAGATTCAAAGCTTGCTTGTACTGACAGCTTTTGATTTTTCGCTTGGATGCAACTGATACCCATCGTATACCATTTCATCTTTAATTCAGGGCTTGATTGATTGCTTCATTGAAGATCCTATCAAATTTCTCGTTGTGGAATAAATAAGAAAAATTCTAACACTCGCACTAAATTAAGTAGAAATACAAATATATAATCCCCAATTCGTTCATAATACTATCAAACTATTAGGTTATACATAGTTTTCCGATATACTACGGGTAAGAAATATATGCTTAACTTCGCCTTCATTTTAACTATCACACCATTTAACTTGAACATATCACCATCGCTTTCATGGCGATCATAATATAATATCTTTCGAATTGAGTTGCGATAATATAATGACGAGAAGTAGAAAAACATTTATTAATAATCATCTAGACTGGAAAAACTTTGCAAACGTTATTAGAAACGGAGGTTGCTTCAATTAGTCCTATCTGATAATTTAAACTTAATCTCAATAATCCTTCATAAGAATATCATGAAATTTAAATGGAATGAGCTACGCTTCTATAAAAAATCCATCAGGTAATGAGCGCACAATAATAACCAAGCCTTCTGTTGTTTATGAGAATTTTTATTTATTATTTAATCGATAATATATTACCAATCTTATCCAAAGATTTGTACCCACTTCAGCCCAACAAGAGAGTACACAGCTGATTTAGACACTAGACGGTTTGATCCTCTCAGCTACCGGTGTACATATCTTGGATGATTTCAAACTCTAAGTCTCTAAAATTGTAGTCGGCGAGCAATCCAAAACTGTTCTCGAATGGCTCCATAATCATGCGTTGCACCAGCATGTGAGTGGTTCTACTTGGTTTCTTCATGGATGCACCCCATCATCTATTTAGTTGGTACTGTCGTCCCAGCTAGAAGCCGTTAGGTATTTGAAGTACCTACCAACGCTCGGCGAAAACGATCACATAATGATAGGCTTTCAAAATTTCTTCTCTCGTCTCAGACGCAATTTCAGACTTGTAGGCTGTGGTTTACTGCTACAGTCTTCAAAATCTTCCCTTCAGTTATCTAGACATTCCAAAGTAAGTGAAAACTGGGATAGAATTTTTAAGTTTCTATAGGAGTTGCAAGACAAGCATGCTTCGCTGCTCTGAGATAGTAGGCATAAAAAGCAGCCCTGGTGGATTCCTCAAGTCCGTAAGTCTACACGTAAACGGGATCGCCTATGGCGACAATATAATCTATCCCTCACACATTGTTCCTGGGCCCGATAAAAATCCGCTCGGGAAGCTTGTGTTGGATTACAGTGTTTGCGCAAACAGAATTTTGAGCTATCTATAGTTGGGGATGCTAAAATGCAATCTGAAAAGTTTTTATAGCTAGGCACAGTCAAAATGCAAAACCAAGGAAAGCATAGTAGATTTGAAACTAGAGTACGGGGAAGGAGCTGAAACCGACCTGTCTATGGCCATTGTCTAATCAAGGTTTTTCCCTAAACGTTCATTGAAGGGATAATTTTTTAAATGCACCTTCTGACTGCTAAGTATGCAACCTGTTGCATCTACATTAAATGAGTTGTCCTTGAATCATGCCATGGTGTATGACACGCTCATCAATGTTCGCGTAAAAAAGCTGAGTGACTGGATGATATACACTCAATTATGCTAAAGAATCTTTCCTTAGTGCTTACCAAACGGTTGTGCAAGCATTACAATTCATGCTTGCACCCGGGAGTGAATCCTAGTGTTTGGAATGAAGCCATAGTCGTTCCAATACACAAGAGTGGTTGCAGGCCAACTCTTGGTAACTATAGGACTCTTAGCCTGACAGGCATCGTCTCTAAAGTATTGGTAAACCAATTGCGTGGCAAAATCTGTCAGCATCTTCGTCAACATTCTCAATTGAGTGTAACTCAACATGGATTTCTTAAGTGTATATCCTGTCTGATTTACGTTCTTCGTTTTCTCAATACTGCCACCGAAATGCTGATCGAATGGAAGCCAGTCGAAGCCCTGGACAAAGATTTTAGCAAGGCTTCAGATTCTGTGAGTCACCGCCTTTTAGATATGAAGCTATCATCATAAAGCGTACGGGATAGTATACTTGCTTGTATTAAAGCATTCCTGACAGGTTGGACATTCAGAGTTTGGGTTGGATCCACGTTGTCTACCCACACGGACGTGATCAGTTAGGTCCATCAAGCTTCAGCACTCAGTCCCCTTCTATTCATAATTTTTATTGATGACTTGCCGTCTGCTTCATTTTTGCGGAAAATTTGAAGTTTATGGAAACAACGGATAACGATAACTTGATGCACAACATTGAGCTGGTCATATAAGTCTCATACCCGTGAAACCTCTCACTGAACATTAATGACAGCCAACTCTTCCCAGCACGGGGTGATAAGATTTTGTTCTAGGTTTAGAGAAATTTTCTCAGGTTTAACGTGGCACAGACTGTTTAAGATTTGAAACTACGTTTTAGGGCTGACTTAAAACGGGAGGAACAATGTTCCGCTGAAATCAGTGCTCTCGAGCACAATACCCGAGGTATTCCTGTCACTTTCTGAGGCATCAGTTCGGCCGCATCTTGAATATTGATTTCAGGCGTGGTGTGCTCGCTTCAAGAAGAACATCGTTCTACTTTGAAGCGTACAGCGTCTCGCAGCTCGCATGATTAATGGTCAGCGAGGAAAACTGTACGCTTCACGCCTTAAAACTTTCGATCTGATCTCCTTAGGCGTCATCCTTTATAAGGTTACCTAATTGAAACCTTTAAGGTCTTGAAGGGTTCAAGTGGCGTTCTTCGACTTATTTACCTTAGGTTCCTAGCTGGACACCTGAGGCTATTAACTTTAACTTAATAAGTATCGATGTTGGCTAGACTTCAGAAAACATTTTTACGCCTTAGAGTGATAAACGTCTGAAACTTTCTTCCACAAGAACTTATATCCTGCGGTCCCATCTCGAGTTTCAAGCAGGGTTTGAGCCGCAACTGGGGTAATTCATTTCCGGAATACTCTTACTAATTCCTATACAAGTTTATGTAGATCACATTTGTTAGCGTTAGCACGTAAAGACAAAAAGCCAGAGTTTTTTGTTTTTCATACACGATTCTACTTCAGCTGACCTTCCACCGTGCTTTTGAAGAGAAACTGCTTTTTGTTTCTAGCATCAGTTATAACACGTTTCTCCATAAATACAATCCGGATAATAACTTGGAATGGTGATATTCGGAGAATTAAAACAGACAAAAAGTAAAAGTTTTGGCAGTGGTAGGTGCTTCACTGCAGCTTTTCACCGGAATAAATTCTGGACGCTAGATTGGCTCGTTAGACACTTATTATCCTGTGTGAATAGAACTTGATTGACTTGATCGAAACCACTGAAAACAGTGTACAATTATCAACCCATTTTTTACACAATATCTTTCTTGAATATATGAAAACCTTGTCAGACTAGCCACGTTCGCTTACCTGACACCAAACTGTTCCATTTAAAGCCAGCTCGGATTTTCTAATAGAAAATCTTGTGTTACCTGTTAACTAGAATTATTTCGTTACGTAACACAATCACTAGTAATACAAGGAAGCGTTTTATGTTCATTACTCTTCTTGATTTGCAGCTACAATACACTGTCTTTCGAAACACACTGTAAGATGTTCTTGATTGTGTATGATCTAAATGTCGCAATAGCCTTTCCATCTTCCCAGGTTAACAAATATTTATCGACATTAAAACAAGACCTACATCTTCTTTTTAAATGGAGTAACCGAAACGGTTTTAAGTTTTACAACAATAAATATACTTTTATAAATTTGAAATGTATTATTCCAAACGATTTAATTATGTTGAATAATACAACTCTCCAGCCAGCACAATAGGTACACGATTACGTTTATCGATATTTGGGATTACTTTCATTTCATTAACAAATTTACCACATGATACCTAAAACTAAAAAGAATATAGATTCAATTTATAGACTGATCTCTCTTTCCAAATGCAAGATAGAGGTTTACCTACAGAGCCTCATTAGATTACTGTATTATTACGTCCAGCAACATAAGTTGGACTGATAGCTATGCATAAGAAAACAGCAAACGATACTTCACACATCTCACTACCCCGAGTTTCAGATCAGATTAAGCTATATATATATATATGGAAAGATGTAACATCCTAATTTTTAACCATTATGGTTTAGTAGAATATGGCAAGATCTATTGCTTTTTTACAGAATATTGATGAAAGATAAGATCGACATTGATTTACAATTAGATTTCAAGAAATCCTTCACAGTTAAAACAAAATATCTATACCGAAAATTCACAGTTGTGCACGAAGCGTTCACTTAGTTTATAAATATTCTCGTTTGCGGAATTTACTTCCTGATAAAATACAACAGAGCAAATCACTGAGTGCTTACAAAAAGCAACTAAAATCATTTTTAACACCGACAAATTTAGCCGTTTACAGCATTAAGGGCTTCAAATGTTTTACGCGTATGCTTTCAGAATTTTTGAAAATCAAGAGAATTTACTCTCTTAATACTTAGAATGATGATATCGATTTCGTGTCTTCGATTCCATGAATTTAATATTCGATAACCATATGCCCGATTAAAATAAGATTGTGATCAACATTAACGAATAAACTTAACATTTTGGAAACGTTCAAACTGTAATCAATATTTTTCCTGTATTTCCTTTACTGAAGATTTGAGTAATTTTTGAAGTTTTATTAATTCCTTTAACTAAGCTATCCATTGGTATGTGCTATGGAAGCTACTCTCCGAACGAATGTTGAGCAGCTATTCTCAATCTGTTGCTAACAAAAAATATGAAATCATATTCAACTTTAAAGTATATATATTCACCATATTATTTAATCTGTTTATTCATAAAAACATCTGATCGTTTATTACATCAATTAATTTATACAAAAAATACATTTATTTAATTTTTTATTGAACACTCAGCATGGTTTGTGATTCTGTAAGTCATAAGTTTCTATGATTAAAGCGTGCGACCGAATGATTATTTGGCTAGCTTTGTGGATGATTCTTTTATCGAATCAAAAACAGAAGGGATAAAATCCTGTTTAGGCTTCTTTATAACAAGAAGCATGGGGACTTCCGCTAACAAACCTGTCCCTGAAATTAAAAGACCAGTACTACATGTCTCGGTTGATCAAGTACCAATGTCTTAACAAATGCAACTCCGACGCGTTCTTGAATAGCTTTTCTGATTGTATGGATAAACCTTGTTCGATAGCGAGTTTCAAGCGTTCACCACTTGCGTGGATAACTTGCTTTCATCATTCAGCTTAATCCTTCTAGGCTTTTGAGAATTGTAGTCAACACTACGAGTCTTCGTTTCTAATACTAATCTGATGAACCGCAGGAACGTGTCACCATATAGAACGAGAAGCTTGCGGCGATTCAGTAGCAGGTTAAACCCTTTCCTTTGAAGTTTTGGGCATAAAATTTAAGTAAGCGTCATCTATCCTCGTACGTGAGGTAGTGCAATCCATGCGTCATTTTAGTATCCCATCCGGTAACCTCTAAAAAGATATCATATTCTTTTCAGTTTTAGGAAAAAAATACGGGTAGCACATATTGTAACAAATGAGGCACGTGTGCGACAAGATTATCTGAAATATATGCAGGTCATAGGTCGCAAATATACGCAGAAAGGCCGAATGCATCATTGTAGCGCTGCATATCCACAGACAAGTGTCCGTCTTTGACTCCAAGGAATCCATGATAAGAATCCTTAAATCTTTTTCGACGGTCACTGCTTTAACTAGCTTACTTCCCTGTAATAATCCCTAGCAGTTTCACAATAAAGTTGCCATCATTTATAGCCAGTGACTAGTGATCTGACCAAGTACTCCCATTAAGGACCGTCGCGATCAACTTTGAGAATATTTCGGTGGGTTTGATACGGATTAGCAATCTCCAAACATCGCTCATAAACTACAATACCAAACAGATCTAATTCGTGTTAGCTTACACTGTATCCGTATGGGAGCCCCAACGCGATAACTGTTTGGTCAGGCTACCGCAACAGATTTTGCTGCCTCCTTCTGTACTGTTCAGTGAAACAGAGGCTACTCAAATGTGCCAGTCTTGAGAAAGATTCATAAACGCTCAATTGCAATCTGTATACCAGTGGACGGTAGCCCAGTTCGTAAGGCGTGGGACTACAGTGGTGATGGTCGGGGGATATTCACTACTGATGAGCTCAAATAAGAGAAACATTGAAGGTGTTATGAACATCCTCGCCAACGTTTTACAGATAACATATGAGAGAGCTCGTAAAATCAACGGATGGATAACGTCAGGCCCTGATGCCGATTCTGTATCTGCCTGTTATAACAACCGTCTATAAATATATATCAACTTTAGAGACGAGCTTACTGCTTTGAGCAGCAGAAGTATGATCACTGTATTCAAGACAGTACACAGAGGTATATTACTTGACCAGGGTTTCAGCTTTCAAAACAACCTCACTAAAGCTTACCCCTCCATTATCCACTAGATTGGGTATGTATGGCAATGACATATTGCGGCGACGAATGTTAGCGAATAAGCGATTCGGTGCACAGCAGAAGTTTGCTGCGTTTCAACATCATGCAGAGGGTTCTAGTTTGCCAATATTTTTCTCCGTCCGTGGCGATTTTCCAGCTCACGAATTGTGACCACCGCCTTTGAAGGAAGACATCTTAACTTACATTGAAGCGTTGACAACGGTACATTCACCTTGATAACGGTCTACATATTTTCCGGATCAACATCTAACAATCTTCAACATTATCTTAAATCCCACACAATCAAAAAATTTGAAGATCCACCGTACTGACAGATCTGTAATAGTAGAGTATCTGACTGAGTTTTGGGCGAACGATATGCGACACTTATTGTGGCAAATAAGCTGCTCTTTTCATAGGACATCATAAGCTCACCCCACACCAGCAGTCTTTTTGTAAAAAATTCACGGTGACCGAAGTATGCTGTTGTAAGAATAACGCAGCCGAACCACCGATCCTAATTCCCGCTCAATCAGAGCGAATGATTTTATATCCATGTGGTCCAGTTAGACGTCATCCTGCTTTGATTAAATCTATATTTGCGTCACCGCAATTATTGCAAGAAGGTTTTGCCCGATCCGCTCAAGGATTTGATACAGCTTGTTTTCTAATTCGTCGCGTTAAATTATATGACTTTCATTAAACTTGAGCACTTTTTAAACATATTATCAGAGGCTTCCAAGAAACTTTCGACCTCTTCCGAACAACTCGAAAAACCACAATGCACAAGTATCTTCGTCTGCCGCCATGCGCTTGCTTATCTCCTAAGTAGCTTTGTGCATCTCCACGCGATTTTCCGGTAAAAGGTTACGCAAGATACGAAGTTCGTTATCCTTCAAACTGTAATTCTTCTTTATCAGTAAGTTCACTTGTTCGGCGGATTTTAACACAAAATTTAAAGGCTCGTTTTACAATAAATTCGTATTTGTCCATTTTCAGCATATGTTTGGAAAACTCACTCAACACCCCATCATGTGCGATTTCTCTGTATGTAAAGCTCCTCCAATCCAAGAATCGCAGCATATTCTTTGCAAATTACAAGCTTTCGGTGTGTCTAATCCTAGTTTATGGTTCGATCTAATCGAAGCCACCTTTCATATATTTGACATCAACGATGAATCTAAAATGTATTCTCATGTTGTGCTACTGCTCCCTCTCGACGTACCTGTAGAGGTCACTGATACTATTTATTCTATGCATGAGAAAAAGCGTATGATTAGCTTCAATCCGAATTAATAGATCGAATTAGTATTTCCGAGAAAAGAATGCTCCACACCCTCTTTTCCAAAAAGGCTCTTGGTGATAAAAATCCATCTCAACTTCTTCGCCAGATGCAAAAGCTGATTGGAGACAAAAGGATTGACGAGAGCATTTTCAAACAGTTGTGGTTTTATTACCTCCTAACTGACATTTGCCAAGTGCTCGCTGATTAGAATTACTTACATATCATTAGACGAACTAGCACAAGCGGTCGATAGTATGCTCGAAGCAAAGAAAGCCGATCAAATTACGGTATATTCTGCATCAATCCATTCGCACTGTCCATGTTCGGAATAAAAAATAATGTCGCTGAGCTAACTCTTGTGGCGAACTCGCTTTTTTCGAAATCTTTCAACCGACCACGCTCAAAATCTAAATCTCGACCATCGAGAATCCGTGAGCGCATATGTTGTTACAACAACATATATGGGGATAAATCCTCAAAATCAATTTCCCGTCAAAATCAAAGTTCAGCCAGTAACGGCTTCTAATATACCCGGCCCACCAAACCCGAGTTGCCTGTTCTATGTTTCAGACAAATCGAGTGGCCTGCGCTTCCTAGTCGATACTGCCGCTGAAATTAGCGTCATACCTCCAGCATCCATTTCCTCAAAACCGTCGTCCCACACACTTCAGGCCTCAAATGGCACTCGCATTAACACTTGAGGCCAACCCCTTAAAACCCTTAATTTTGGACTAAGGCGCAGATTCACCTGGGTGTTTATGACCGCTGATGTTAATTGCCACATAATCGGTATCAACATTTTGTTGCTGACTATGTCACCATATGAACATTTCGAGCGTATGTTATCATTCTTTCAAGCCGAACTAACGCTCTGGTGGAAGAGTATTGTAGTGAACTACTTTCAAATTGTAACTAAGTATTTTGTACATAAACTTTTGGCCTTGTATGGTTATTAGTTTCTTTGACGATGTATTCTCCATTCGTATTAATGCTTGTACAAAATACATTTGGCGGTTAATATAATTTCGAACTCTCGGACATTGTCTTCTTTCGTGGTTGCGAAGTTTGCGTGCTTTGCCTCGTGCCGGAATTGTGATTAACAGATTCTTCAACATTTTAGCGCATTTTGAAACTTGGATTCCATTTTTAGATTTTCCTGTGTGGAGTAGCTCCTTATCGTTGGACTTCACTGATGGTTATTTTGAGATTTGCTCCTTTAGTCTTTTAGTGCGTTCATTCCGTTTTTGTTGTATTATGTGTAGTGCAGACTTATTTGATT
>JACCGJ010008531.1:0-14990 GCA_013407085.1 Atriophallophorus winterbourni | reverse complement strand
ATCTATATCTGTGAATTTCGTTTTCGTTTGTTCTGATCCCTTTGCTAAAACCAGGCGCTTCATTCAGTGCGAACGATTAACTTACGGATGCGATTTGGGGTATAACAAGGAACAGCCTTCATTTGCATCATCGAATCCCCGTTTTTTCGTATATGTTCGCAAAAAGGTTACAGCTAAACGGTGCCCAGCTTTAGTCTTCGGTATCGTACGTAACGGCGACGCAAAATGGAGGCGTTACAAGCTCACTTCTCCATGCGCGAAATAACATTATTATAAGGAAGCGCATAGTATATAGTTTCCAAGAAAAATGCACCAAACTTCTCTTTTAACACCAGTCTCGCCCAACAAGCAAATAGTCATCCGAACGACAAGAAAGCCTACTTCATTCTCAAGGCTCAACACAAAAAGAAGTAGGTACCTTAGACGATGGCTCTGCCGTCATGGCAAGCACATAAATGGCTCGATTGATTTCATTGCAGATTCAAAGCTAGCAATGTCGGGATGATAACTAAAACGCCTCTGCGCCATCACTTCATTGTGCAATCAATAAACACCCCACGTAGCGAGTGTACATTCGAGGTACACAATGTCAAGACCATATTGGCTAGCATAGCATAAGAAAATTTGACAGCTCTGGATAACAAACATCCACAAATAATAACACTATTAGCACCTAGATTAGCTGCGTCTTTCACATACCTGTTATATCATCTCTCAGATATAGAACACTCTTTCTTCGGGGTGGATAAAAGAAGCTGTAATGCCTAACCCTAAATGGTGAGCTACTTTGGCTGTGAAAATTACCGCACAGTCGGCCTTACTATTGTACTATGTAAGCTTGATGGAAAGTGTGATCCACGAGTATATATTGTACATCCGAACCAATAATCCCTACTGAATATGCACAACACGGATTTCTGAAAAAGCAAGTCAAATATAAATAGCTTGTTGTACTTTCTAAACTTCGTCCTTGAAAATACGGGTGACGGTATAACGATAAAGGTCTTCTATCAATAATTAAATTAGGCTTTTGATTCAGACAATCAAAAGCTATTGCTTCTAAAACACACAGCTTTAGTACTATCAGAAGTGCAACTGTGCTGTATTCATATATTCCTTAGTGGATGTTCCTGTACTGTAAGCGTAGATGATACACATTACGCATATAACGATTCAGGTTTCCCAAGGCTCCATCTTGGGTCCGTTGCTGTTCCTCATTTTCCTCGATGATCTAACTAACCAACTGAGCTCACCCTGGCGTGTATAAAATTGATCGACCTATTGTTAATCTTGCAGGAAGGACAATTCTGATTATTTCTAATAGAACGTGTTCTGTTGAGCCTCGACTGTTGGGATTTGGGTTTGCCGTGCAAAAGTGCCTAATAGAAGCAGAGAAACCAGCAGCGGTGGCAGCAAACGCATTTGGACAACAAATCATACATGCATTAATGTTACATCTACGGTGGTCAACCTCCATGAACCCACAATGTCTACGAATTCTGCTAAAAAGGATGCTTTTTATCATAACCAAACAACAGTACTACAAACGTACCACAAAGAAAACGTGTAGCGGTATCAGGTGATTGCAAGGCTAGAGTTGGTGCTGGAGTTGAAAAACTGTCTCGGGAGTTTCGGTGTTGGTAAAACTGATAACAATGAACAGCGACTTTTAAAAGTGTGCACACAGTTCAGTCTTTGTGTCAACAACACTTTTTTTCTAAACACAACAAAGCATACGTTCTTTTAAGCCTTTACCTGTGCAGGCTAATCGGTTGAGATCACATACTTCGTGCTAATCCATGGCATGCTGTTTCTTGACGAGGTATCATTTATTGCTCACTCACTGGAAAACATCCAGTTGTTAATGTACTGTTTCTTGTGGTCATGCAAATAATTTTGGCTATCATTGAGCATGAACATGTCCAAAGTCCTTGGTCAAGGGACTGTATCGCCTCAAATCATCACTGTTTCAAAATGTCAGCATGAATCAATACCTTTTTGTACATTCCTTGGTTCAACCATTGCGGATAACCTATTGATTGGCACGCATATTTTTATGCGGATTGGTAGATCAGCTGTCATTCTGTCGTGATTAACATCACTTGTTTAGAGCAATTTTAAGGTAAAAACAAATATGGCGGTATAAAGCGCGTGCAAACTGAATTATTTCCTGTTCGGCATTAAAACATGGAACACCGCGGTGTGCGCTTTAATTTAAGATTCTAAGTTGTACGCTTCGTATATTAGCGCACTTATCAGGAATGAGATCAAGTTGATGCCGATGCTTAGAGTGAAAATGTTTTGGAACAGTTTTAAGGTGTGGATATGTTAGAACATTATACATTTTGTTCGTATAATATGGATACAAACACGTTCCGAAAAGTAGCGTTTTTATGTCTGGGTAACGGTATCCCGGCTAAATATTTTCCCGTAAAACGACGAATCTGATTACTAGGTATATCGTTCCTCGTAAATGATGAATCTAAGAATCTGTGCCAAATGTCTAATAATAATAACCTCATGAAATGTAAAGGTTGAAATAAGGTTACTAATGTTAGCAAAGAATCACTTCATAACGATTATTGATACATGAGAATAAGATTTCTGCGTGTAACTCATAAGTAACTTGAATCGGAATTATCCGCGTACATGTAAACTGCGATTTTGTACTTGCACTAAGAAATAAGTCATCGTCACTGAAAAATCCAACCAACCAACCATGAAACATTCTGATATTTTTGGTTCAAAGTTTCGACAATTAGAAATGACAAAGTTATACTAGTATGCCACTGTTATATGGGGTTGTTACAAAGAACCACGATGTTTAAATAGACAATCAGGGATGGAAATGTGAGCACCACAATACATTAGAAATAACAATTTTCTTACGATCTCCGCTATTTCCTGGATTCAGGAAGAATAAAACATGGATCACATTAACGGTAGCTGCATATGCAGATTTAGCAGCATACAAACTGAAATGTGTTTATTCAGATAAATGGCACTTCACGAAATCTGATGTTTTAAGATGTTATATATATATATATATATATATATATATATATATATATGCCAACTATGCCCTATATATTATATATCGAGAAATAATATTTAATTGTCGGTCGGATGCTTAATATCAGCCATTGTTTTCTTGCGAATTTAGTTGGATGTGGAATAAAATCCTATTGTAATCTATTGGCGAATGTTTGATATTTTTACTTGTGATCGGTGTTTAAAGTGTAAATAACCCCAAACTTTCAACACTGTCTGTTTCTGGGTAGAGAAAAACAAACTATCATATCCAATGAGAATTGCAATCAACTAAGATGTTTAAACACTACATCACTGATTCATCGAACATTTATCCCTGTTATTGATGATAACGTAAAGTTGTAAAGTTGAGGTCCTGTGATAAATTTCGGTATCTGTTCACTTCAATACAATTATAATGAACTATGAGGATGACAATGTTCAAAATAGGCCGTTAGAGTTTGACAGGGCTTGAAATATATGCTTAACATTAAAGCGAATAAAATAGTTATCATCACGCGGCAATCAGAAATTATTTTTTTTAATATTTTTATGATATTTACTGCGACAAATGTTGTTTTGATTTTAACATGAAATACATATGTGCCAGTGGGAAACTTATGCAACATCGACTCACTCAATTCCTTTGGATCTGAAACAAATACCGGTTAAATTTGTTTTAAAAATGGTTAATATATAAATATAGATATATATAGATATATATAATCACATTTAAATGTTTGAATAATTATCCAACTTACCCTGGTAAGCATTGACCGCAATTATAACACAGAGGAGTATAAGTAGTTTCATGGAGTACGTCATGGTGCGACTTTGGAAACGACAATATCAGTTGCGATTTTATAGTTTCTGTTAATGATTCAACTAATCGCTGGTTGGTTGCGCTACAACGAATATATCAAATCAATAATTGCGATAGACTATTATTGGTTTGTTGATTTCTTTGGGGTTTTGCAGTATGAATAGTAAATAATTAACAAAAATATATTCTATAAAAGCTGGCAAACAATAGGGATTGGTTGTAAACGATTTTGTGATTAACTACGATTCAATTGAATCATCATAAACACTCGTAATATATTTTACTCGCGTTTATTTCAAAGAGATGATCTTTCGAAACATATATTCTATGTGATGTATGATACGAAAATACAAGAAGGCTGTGTTTAAGTGTACGATTACTACGTTCCATTGGTCAATGTGGAAGATGGTTTATGAGGTTAGCATGCCATGGATATTTCAAAGTCAAGGTCATCCGGTCATCATAATCAGTCCGCAGATTTCACGGCACTAGACATTTTTATGTTCGTGTAGGCGCGATCTACATTTTGCAGCCTAGGATATCACCATCCTGTCGGAAGCTCAGACCCTATACCAAGATAATATTCGCATCATTATCCAAAGTCGCATTTTATCAATTCTGCTTTAAAACATTAATAAACAATATGCATAATATTCAACAATCTTTCACACAAAACTCTGCAAGCATTTGTGATAAAAACGCTTATAACTATTAATGGCATTCCACATTAAACGTTTATGATGCTATCAAAATAGCGCATACATGATATGTGTGAAAGTAGTTGGAATAGTTTATTTTGTCACTCAATGGAGTGACTAATATCTTATCGAACGAGGATATGAGATCGTGCAATTGGATCACCCACAACAAACAGGTCCTGATTGAGACGTTTGATCGTGGTAACATATTACAAGCATTTCTTCAAATTTCATGAAAATGTATATTTTGGTTCCAGTATAGCTGTTTTTACCTAAAATATATCAAAAAGCACGTTCTTCAAAATAGTCAAAAACCACTAATTAACAAGTTAAAGGCGAGTTGTTACTGGAGACACTGAATAGTGCGGTAAACCAGTAAACCTTTCTCACGTAAAGGCTATTTTTCAAAAGTTGTGCAGGGGTGAACTGTATCTGATAACGTTTGAGCAACGTGCTCACAACCGGTTTAGAAGTATAACTTGGCGATGTGCCTTGTTAAATGTTGACATACACTACGTGTAGAGAAAACATTTTCAGATTGATATAACTCTACTTTCTTATAGACTAACAATGTAACAATGTACGGTTTTCGAAATTTAATAGGCTTCGAAGCAGTTTTGCAAAAGATACTCATCATCCAATTAATTTATGTATTCATGTTCTCGCTGATCATATTGGCGGCATGAACAAAATTTCTGTTTTTAAATACATTGCCATCTCACACAAACACAAAGCACGACCGTTTTCTGGCTGAGTAAACTCATAAGTTAGGTATAGTGAGGTCCGAATGCACATATCTGGTAACAGTAGTGACATAGAGATCAAAGTTTGAAATTGTAAGACGTGAGTGGAAAGGGATGTTACGACCCACCTGTTAGATCACATAATCCTCGAAGCTTGTGGATAGGTCAACTGATGAGCGTAAAGAAAAAATCCGCACTTGCATGCATTTACCCTAGTTTTAAGTTCAAGCCAAGAAACTTCATGTCACCAATTAACCATTTCCTGCATTGTTTCGATTACCTGGATATATATTTATGTTGATGTTCATTAATGGATTGTATTGAATCTGCATACGTTCGAAACAATCTAACGTGTGACCAACCTTCTTGGCGATATAGCCAATCACCGTTTCGTACAAAAGGTGGCTTCTGCCGCAATTGGACACAAATCACAATCGTTCGAAGGGTGAGAGATTAGGGGGGATTACCAATCGGTGCCCAAAGCGTGTTATCTTTCTACACGTCTTTTACATTTTGGCTACATAGAATTAAAGATACAATGTTATTCCATAGCACCCCCTTTTTCCACTCACACTTATCTTTACATCAACGTTCGCCCATTATAACCAACTCCATCATTTTAATAGCATTCACCCTAAAATCAATTAACACGAAATGAAGCCCATTGTTTAAACGAAGTAATTATTCCCAGAAAAAAATTTCCATTTATATCGGTAAAACAACTTTACTCAAATCACTCACGAAATTATCTGCAAGGGTTGTCAAATTGATATAATTTTCTAATGTATTGCACGCTGACCGATTTAATTCCAGGCCTCCACATATTGGACTTTCTTGACCAACATTAACGAATTGAGCATTGTTAGAAACGGGTAAACAACGTCCACGTCAAAATGTTCCTTGTAATATATTCGCTTAAACTATGCACATACAAATCTTTTGAATACCGACTTCTTCCAAGATCGCAAGTGACGTATTCTGTCATTTAGGTGCATATTGATCTTTTTGGCGGAGTTTGGTTTTGTTTACTTCAGAACAGAATCAATTCGAATGTATTCCAATGAGACTGGTTTATGAATAAATGGATTACGAAGGTTGCTTCATTATTGTGTATAATATGTCGAAATTTATCGCGGTTTTGAAAACATGGTGTCTCTTTGGACCTGACTCATTTAGGTTTACAATGAGCTGTTCATCAGAATGGTTAGCCAATGGGATGAAGACCAGGCTATTTAGTTATCATTCTTGTCCTTAATATCTGTGCTAAAAAAGAAAATTTTAACGAAATCTGATCGAAATGGGAGCGCGCGAAATTCTGTCCATCATAAATACACGATCTGGCCAAACTGTATTCCAAACGATTGTATCAACAAAATTTAGGTATTACGTATTAACAAATTGCCAGATTTTAATTTATTGAGTCAATCGATGCTTTATTACTAACGAGAAAGAATCTTAACATGATGTCAACAGCTATTCTGATTTTGGATACATAGTGTCTCTGTAAAACAACAAATCATTATTAACGACAATATATATTCTGTTTCTGTAAATATACAGTTTGCTTTGAAATTAAGTATGCCCAGATCAATGTGATGATTGTACAGAAAGCTAGTTGCTTTTATGCTTTGAATCTGCACCTCTGAAACTGATCACACTGCGAACTCATTCATATGTTTTGACTTTTCAAACTGCTCTGCACTCGATGACCAGTGACACGTTTTGCTCATTTTGCGTGTGCTGTCGATACATGAACTGCTTTTTGTGTGCGAAAAATTATTGAACGTCAACAAGATTGATTTAGCGGTTTTGATTTCACCATCAAAATAATGATGAAGCGTGGCCAGTTCGATGCGATGATTGTAAAGAGAGGTGGTTGTTTTATGCTTTACATCTGCACCCGTAAAACTGATCACACCGAGAGCTCATTCATATGTTTTGACTTTTCAAACTGCTTTTCACTCAATGACTTCTGATACGTTTTGCAAATTTTACCTGCGCTGCAATCACATAAACTGCTTTTTGTTTGCAAAACATTATTTAAAGTCAAGAAGATTGATTTAGCGGTTTTGCTTTCACCATCAAAATAAAGTTTAAGCGTGTGCAATTCGATGCGATAGTTGTACAGTAAGGTTATTGTTTTTAAGCTTTGAATCTGCAGATGTAAAATTGATCACACTGCGATTTCATTCATATGTTTCGAGATTTAAAACTGCTGCGAACTCAATGACCAGTGACACGTTTTGCACATTTTGCGTGTGCTGTAGATACATGAACTGCTTTTTGTGTGCAAAACATTATTGAAACTCAATAAGATTGATTTAGCGGTTTTACTTTTACCACCAAAATAAAGATGAAGCGTGGCCAGTTCGATGCGATGATTGAACAGAAAGGTGGTTGTTTTTATGCTTTGAATCTGCACCTCTAACACTGATCACACTGCGAGCTCATTCATATGTTTTGACTTTTCAAACTGCTGTGAACTCAATGACTAGTGACACGTTTTGCACATTTTGCGTGTGCTGTAGATACAAGAGCTGCTTTTTGTGTGCAAAACATTATTGAAACTCAATAAGATTGATTTAGCGGTTTTACTTTCACCACCAAAATAAAGATGAAGCGTGTCTAGTTCGATGCGATGATTGTACAGTAAGGTGGTTGTTTTTATGCTTTGAATCTGCACCTCTAACACTGATCACACTGCGAGCTCATTCATATGTTTTGACTTTTCAAACTGCTGTGCACTCAATGACCAGTGACACGTTTTGCACATTTTGCGTGTGCTGTAGATACATGAACTGCTTTTTGTGTGCAAAACATTATTGAAACTCACTAAGATTGATTTAGCGGTTTTACTTTCACCACCAAAATAATGATGAAGCGTGTCTAGTTCGATGAGATGATTGTACAGTAAGGTGGTTGTTTTTATGCTTTGAATCTGCACCTCTAACACTTATCACACTGCGAGCTCATTCATATGTTTTTACTTTTCAAACTGCTGTGCAATAAATGACCAGTGACACGTTTTGCTCATTTTGCGTGTGCTGTAGATACATGAGCTTCTTTTTGTGTGCGAGGAATTATTGAAAACCAAGAAGATTGATTTAGCGGTTTTGCTTTCACCATCAAACCAAAGATATAGGATCCGCGGGTGTCATTCACGTTTGCATGACAAGGATGGGTTTTGATTTGCTGAATACTTTCAGCATCTACTGTCAACAAACTACACACATCGTTGTTTTAATAGTGCTTCGTTGGATCTCAGAAGTATATGACGAGAACATTGTAGAATATTTTTCATTTTTGTAAATTCATGTTGCTGAGCTCTCATTATTTATCTGCTAACAAATCTTTATGTTTGTTGGCTTCCTATATTTAGCTCTGAATGCACGCGATTATTGCCCATTCAATGCACATCCGTCTGTACATGTCGATCGAACTTCCTCAGTAAAGTTTACGCGTACACATTTTTAACTGCATTTCAAATGTTTCGTACGTTAACCGTTCGCGATAAGATTGAAGATGCAACGGATGCAACAGCAATGTATTTTATTTAGTGTTTTTTGTGCCTAGTATTGCTGATTGTGGAGTAAACTATTTTTTATAACCGTGTGTTTCAAAGACACCATATTTATAATACAAGTTTTATTATCAACAGATAATAAACAATATTCTGGCGACCTTGCGCAGGTTTGTGTATGACTCTAGCCTATTTATTCATAAACCAGTTTGGTTGAAATACATTCGCGTAGCATGTGTTCAAAGGTTCACAACACCAAACTCCGGCAAAACTTAAGATCACTGAGTGTGAAATGACCTAATACGTAACTCGGGATTTCGGAAGGTTCGATATTCAAAGTATTGCATTTGATCGAATACATTCCGAAAAAAATAAGCAGATGTACATTCTACACCCTTAACGAACAATACGCAAATCGTGAAGGATCCAACAAACGGAATCAATGCAGGTGGATCTAGTTATACATATTAACATTTCTACCAAAGAGATTGTTTCGTAGTGTATTGTCGCGTATGCGACGGTCAGATGTGACTCAAAATGTGTGACGAATGTGCGACGAATGTGTTCCTTACGCAAGGTCAAACGTTCGCATCCATGACGCAATGCACCTCGAACTGCCACGGTGCGGCACTTTTCTTGAATCAGCCTCGCGTTTTCGTTCGTACATTCATACATATATACTAGATTGTGCGAGCAATTGAAGAATATGACCATCGCATTACCTTGAGATTCATTCTCTTTAGTAATATAGCAGCGTGTGTCTCAATAAATTAAAATCTTCCTATTTGTGAATACATAAAGGATAACGTTTGTTGATACAATTGGTTGGAATACAATTGAGACCGATCGTGTATTTACAATGGACGCGCTTCCGTTTCGAACAGATTTCGAATATATTTTCTCTTCTGCCACAGAAGGGTCAGTATACATAAATAGCCTGCTCTTCCCCGACTTGGTTCAAAATTATGATGAACAAACTATTGTTAACCTAAATAAGTCAGGTCTAAATATAAATAACATATATGATAGAATAGAACTGGTTGTATATGAATGTTGATCACTCAAGGATAACGACGCTGATAAAACATAAAAATATCCGCCGTGAATAACATATCAGTCGCGTCGCGCGTTTGTGAACGGATAAAGATTGTAGACAGGTTTCAAAGTAAGTCATATTGAGACAACCTGAAACAATTATTGTACAGTTTTGCCCAGTATTTTGTCCACACGCTTGAATATGTAGAACATTTCAGATTGCGACCGATCTTCAAGGTCTTAGAAGTTTTCATATTTAAGAACAAGTTTGTTTCTGATGACTAGTTTTTTAGCTAGAGACATTGATCAAGATTGCGAATTTTGTATGTTTATAAGGTAAGGCTTGTATGCCAACTGTTATATGGGGTTCGTACGACGAACCACGATGTTCAGACAGAATAACAAAGTGATTCTAGTTCAAAGCACTCAAGGCGCTTATGGATGACCAAAGTAATGTGCTGTTCACATCCTCATCCATAACACACCACTACCGGTTTCTGGCTGTTTGCCGTCGTCAGGTGGAGACAGTAAGATCAGGTTCAGTGATCCTTGAAACAGTGGATTAAAGGTAAACAAGGTTAAGCTTGTATGCCAACTGTTATATACGGTTCCTAATACAAACCACGATGCTGAGACACAGAATCACAAAGTGATTCTTGGTCAAAGCACTCAAGGCGCTTATGGATGACAAGAGCAATATGTTGCTCACAACACCATCCCTTACACACCACTACCGGTTTCTGGTTGTTTGCCGTCGTCAGGTGGAGACAGTAAGATCAGGTTCAGTGAGCATTGAAACAGTGGATTAAAGGTAAACAAGGTTATGCTTGTATGCCAATTGTTATATACGGTTCCTACAACAAACCACGATGCTCAGACACAGAATCACGAAGTGATTCTTGGTCAAAGCACTCAAGGCGCTTATGGATGACCAAATTAATGTGTTGCTCACATCCCCATCCCTCACACACCAATACCGGTTTCTGGTAGTTTGCCGTCGTCAGGTGGAGACAGTAAGATCAGGTTCAGTGAGCCTTAAAACAGTGGATTAAAGGTAAACAAGGTTATGCTTGTATACCAACTGTTATATAGGGTTCGTACAACGAACCACGATGTCCAGACACAGAATTACAAAGTGATTCTAGTTCAAAGCACTCAAGGCGCTTATGGATGACCAAAGTAATGTGTTGCTTACATCCTCATCCATTACACACCACTACCGGTTTCTGGCTGTTTGCTGTCGTCAGGTGGAGACAGTAAGATCAGGGTCAGTGATCCTTGAAACTGTTAAATAGTGTTCGTACAACGAAACACGATGTTCAGACACAGGATCACAGAGTCATTGTTGGTCAAAGCACCCAAGCCGCTTATGGATGACCAAAGTAATGTGTTGCACACATCCCCATCCCTACACACCACTACCGGTTTCTGGCTGTTTGCCGTCGTCAAGGGGAGACAGTAAGATCAGGTTCAGTGAGCCTTGAAACAGTGAATTAAAGGTAAACAAGTTTATGCTTGTATGCCAACTGTTATATGGGGTTCGTACAACGAACCACGATGTCCAGACACAGAATCACAAAGTGATTCTTTGTCAAAGCACTCAAGGCGCTTATGGATGACCAAGGTAATGTGTTCCTCACAACCCCATCCCTCACACACCACTACCGGTTTCTGGCTGCTTGCCGTCGTCAGGTGGAGACAGTAAGATCAGTTTTAGTGAGCCTTACAACAGTGGATTAAAGGTAAACAAGGTTATGCTTGTATGCCAATTGTGATATAGGGTTCGTGCAAGTAACCACGATATTCAGACACAGAATCACAAAGTGATTCTTGGTCAAAGCACATAAGGCGCTTAAGGATGACCAAAGTAATGTGTTGTTCATATCTCCATCCCTCACACACCAATACCGGTTCCTGGCAGTTTACAGTCGTCAGGTGGAGACAGTAAAATCAGGTACAGTGAGCCTTGAAACAGT
Organism: Atriophallophorus winterbourni; assembly: GCA_013407085.1. Taxonomy (NCBI): domain Eukaryota; kingdom Metazoa; phylum Platyhelminthes; class Trematoda; order Plagiorchiida; family Microphallidae; genus Atriophallophorus; species Atriophallophorus winterbourni. Next base: position 3,165 of record JACCGJ010008531.1, on the reverse strand, counting down.
CGATTAAAGGAAAACAAGGTTATGCTTGTATGCCAACTGTTAAATAGTGTTCGTACAACGAAACACAATGTTCAGACACAGGATCACAGGGTCATTGTTGGTCAAAGCACCCAAGCCGCTTATGGATGACCGAAGTAATGTGTTGCTCACATCCCCATCCCTTACACACCACTACCGGTTTCTGGCTGTTTGCTGTCGTCAAGTGGAGACAGTAAGATCAGTTTCAGTGAGCCTTGAAACAGTGGATTAAAGGTAAACAAGGTTATGCTTGTATGCCAACTGTTATATAGGGTTCGTACAACGGACCATGATGTTCAGACACAGAATAACCAATTGATTCTAGTTCAAAGCACTCAAGGCGCTTATGGATGACCAAAGTAATGTGTTGCTTACATCCTCATCCATTACACACCACTACCGGTTTCTGGCTGTTTGCTGTCGTCAGGTGGAGACAGTAAGATCAGGTTCAGTGATCCTTGAAACTGTTGAATAAAGGTAAACAAGGTTATGCTTGTATGCCAACTGTGATATAGGGTTCGTGCAAGTATCCACGATATTCAGACACAGAATCACAAAGTGATTCTTGGTCAAAGCACTCAAGGCGCTTATGGATGACCAAAGTAATGTGTTGTTCACATCTCCATCCCTCACACACCAATACCGGTTCCTGGCAGTTTACAGTCGTCAGGTGGAGACAGTAAAATCAGGTACAGTGAGCCTTGAAACAGTGGATTAAAGGTAAACAAGGTTATGCTTGTATGCCAACTGTTAAATAGTGTTCGTACAACGAACCACGATGTCCAGACAAAGAATCACAAAGTGATTCTTGGTCAAAGCACTCAAGGCGCTTGTGGATGACCAAAGTAATGTGTTGCTCACATCCCCATCCCTTACACACCACTACCGGTTTCTGGCTGTTTGCCGTCGTCAGGTGGAGACAGTAAGATCAGGTTCAGTGAGCCTTGAAACAGTGGATTAAAGGTAAACAAGATTATACTTGTATGCCAACTGTTATATAGGGTTCGTACAACGAACCACGATGTCCAGACACAGAATCACAAAGTGATTCTTGGTCAAAGCACTCAAGGCGCTTGTGGATGACCAAAGTAATGTGTTGCTCACATCCCCATCTCTTACACACCACTACCGGTTTCAGGCTGTTTGCCATCGTCAGGTGGAGACAGTAAGATCAGGTTCAGTGAGCCTTGAAACAGTGGATTAAAGGTAAACGAGGTTATACTTGTATGCCAACTGTTATATATGGTTCGTACAACGAACCACGATGTTCAGACACAGAATCACAAAGTGATTCTTGGTCAAAGCACTCAAGGCGCTTGTGGATGACCAAAGTAATGTGTTGCTCACATCCCCATCCCTTACACACCACTACCGGTTTCTGGCTGTTTGCCGTCGTCAGGTGGAGACAGTAAGATCAGGTTCAGTGATCCTTGAAACTGTTGAATAAAGGTAAACAAGGTTATGCTTGTATGCCAACTGTGATATAGGGTTCGTGCAAGGAACCACGATATTCAGACACAGAATCACAAATTGATTCTTGGTCGAAGCACATAAGGCGCTTATGGATGACCAAAGTAATGTGTTGTTCACATCTCCATCCCTCACACACCAATACCGGTTCCTGGCAGTTTGCAGTCGTCAGGTGGAGACATTAAAATCAGTTACAGTGAGCCTTGAAACAGTCGATTAAAGGAAAACAAGGTTATGCTTGTATGCCAACTGTTAAATAGTGTTCGTACAACGAAATACGATGTTTAGACACAGGATCACAGAGTCATTGTTGGTCAAAGCACCCAAGCCGCTTATGGATGACCAAAGTAATGTGTTGCTCACATCCCCATCCCTTACACACCACTACCGGTTTCTGGCTGTTTGCCGTCGTCAAGTGGAGACAGTAAGATCAGGTTCAGTGAGCCTTGAAACAGTGGATTAAAGGTAAACAAGATTATACTTGTATGCCAACTGTTATATAGGGTTCGTACAACGAACCACGATGTTCAGACACAGAATCACAAAGTGATTCTTGGTCAAACCACTCAAGGCGCTTGTGGATGACCAAAGTAATGTGTTGCTCACATCCCCATCCCTTACACACCACTACCGGTTTCTGGCTGTTTGCCGTCGTCAGGTGGAGACAGTAAGATCAGGTTCAGTGAGCCTTGAAACAGTGGATTAAAGGTAAACAAGATTATACTTGTATGCCAACTGTTATATAGGGTTCGTACAACGAACCACGATGTTCAGACACAGAATCACAAAGTGATTCTTGGTCAAAGCATTCAAGGCGCTTGTGGATGACCAAAGTAATGTGTTGCTCACATCCCCATCCCTTACACACCACTACCGGTTTCTGGCTGTTTGCCGTCGTCAGGTGGAGACAGTAAGATCAGGTTCAGTGAGCCTTGAAACAGTGAATTAAAGGTAAACAAGGTTATGCTTGTATGTCAACTGTTATATAGGGTTCGTACAACGAACCACGATGTCCAGACACAGAACCACAAAGTGATTCTTGGTCAAAGCAAACATGGCCTTTATGGATGACCAAAGTAATGTGTTGCTCACATCCCCATCCCTTACAAACCAATACCGGTTTCTGGCTGTTTGCCGTCGTCAGGTGGAGACAGTAAGATCAGGTTTTTTAGGACTTGAAACATTGGATTAAAGGTGAACAAGGTTATGCTTGTATGCCAACTGTTATATAGGGTTCGCACAACGAACCACGATGTCCGTACACAGAATCACAAAGTGATTGTTGGTCTAAGCAATCATGGCGCTTATGGATGACCAAAGTAATGTGTTGCTCACATCCCCATCCCTTACAAACCAATACCGGTTTCTGGCTGTTTGCCATCGTCAGGTGGAGACAGTAAGATCAGGTTCAGTCAGCCTTGAAACAGTGGATTAAAGGTAAACAAGGCTATGCTTGTATGCCAACTGTTATATAGGGTTCGTACAACGAACCACGATGTCCAGACACAGAATCACAAAGTGATTCTTGGTCACAGCACTCAAGGCGCTTATGGATGACCACAGTAATGTGTTGCTCACATCCCCATCCCTTACACACCACTACCGGTTTCTGGCAGTTTGCCGTCGTCAGGTGGAGACAGTAAGATCCGGTTCGTGAGACTTGCAACAGTGGATTGA
>JACCGJ010008530.1:0-10200 GCA_013407085.1 Atriophallophorus winterbourni | reverse complement strand
TTCGTCTGGTGCCTTGGTCCAATCCTCGAACGTTGTAAGAAGGTTAGATAAACAGCAACGATCTCTTCGAAAACCGTGTTGTGCTGCGGTCAAATTTTTTTGGTTTTCAAAATGTTTTCTTATGCGCGCAGTCACAATGCGTTCCATTAACGGCGGGGAGATCGCAAGTTTCAATTAAGGTTTCACGATGGTGTTAATGATGTAAACGTCCTTGAAAATGGCTCGTCTTGTCTAGACGATCGTCATGGGAATCACTTGTTTAATTCAGTACTTCGCTACTCTGATTAAGTTGATTTTTACGAACAGTATGGATAAAATGTTTTTTCCGTAACCTATTGGTTTTTTGACAAAACCAGTTCTCATGTACTACTCAATTGTAAACATCTGCCGTTTTGTTCACTTTTGTTATTTCATCACAACGGTTTGCTTCAGGTTTCCCGCATTCTCCTGGTGTACTGGCTTCCACAAAATCACCAGATGCTCCAGTTCGATGCAGCCACATAGTTGCATGTTGGATCATCAGACAGCGTCGGACTCAAACGAGAGTCGGACCAACGAATGCCACGTAGCGCGATCGAGGACACGTTCCGCTAGTCGACCCGTGCCAGCACCACAACCTGGTCCGGTAATTGTGGAAGTTCTGCTCTGTCGTGGGACAAAAAGCGGTCTGGGATTCAGCATCGCCGGTGGAGTGGATAATGAAACAGTCGAAGGAGATACCGGGATATTCATTACCAGGGTAAGATGATTGGAATAAACCGTCGGATTCTGGTTGAACACCTAAAGCATACTAAAAGGAATGGCCCAATTTATAGTTTTTTTTAAATAAAATAAATTACATATTCATCTGGGTAGTTTAATGATTGCTTATTTGATTTTCATGCATCTCCTGCGAAATTGTTGCCCAAAATTATCATTTATATGCGTTTTGGATGCGAGCTGAAATGGGAATTCCTGCTATCTGAATGTACAATACACATATTTTTTCTTTGAATAATTGCGCGTATCAACAGTGTCAATGTCTGACTGTTGGCAACTGTTGAACAGAAATGTTTGAGTGCTGAATAATGTGACAGCATTGGTTCTTTGCAATGGATAGGGCACATTTACAAATGATGCAAAGCTGCCGTTAATTTAGCCCATTTTTCTCAAACTCTGCCGAAGTATGTAAGTTAAAACAGCCTACAGTCAAACTCACTGGATCCAACTACACGAAACTCCTAATACTCAAATAATTCGTGGTACACATCAACCATATTAAAAACTGTGATCGCAAAATATCCTTAATTGCATGCATTGCCATCACACATACCACTTAACCGGCTTCGTGCTTTTTCACTCATCTGCTAAGCGCAGGACTATCAGACACTTTTTGGCTTGAAACAGTAAGTAGATGGTAAACTAAGTTTGAAAGTTGAAGTTATTGTTGGCTGAACCTGGCTTGAACGAAATATCCGTCCGGCAACTGTCCACCAACCCCGCCAAGGACGGTCCTAAGCCCGACTGCAAAATGGGGAAGGTTTAGTTTTGAGCTAGCTACCCCACGCTGTAAAAAACCTTCTTGCTTCAGAAATGTCAACAAGAAAACTAACAGACAACACGGACCGCAGAGAAGATGGCCCTCTAGCTGGAAGGTGGATAACGACAGACGGTGAAAGTCAGAGTCATCTAGAAGCCGTCAGGTCGATGACAATCGTCTCCACCAGGACCATCACTACCATCGCCATGTATGAGACTCGAAGGATAATGCCTTTGGCCACAGAGATAAGGAAGAATTAAATCACCGTCTTAGGAATCAGCGAGTCAAGATGGATTGGTTCCGGGCAGATGCGACTGACTTCGAGTAAATTACTGTTGTACTCGGGTCACGAGCTTGAAGATGCCGCACACACCCAGCGAGTGTCCCTGATGCTTTCCAATGCGGCTCCGAGAGCGCTCATTGGGTGGGAAACGCACGGACCACGGATCACGACTTTTTATTTTTATACAAGGAAGAAGAGGATCAGCATGGACATAATCCACTTCTACGCCCCGAAGAACGACAATAAAGAGGAGAATGATTGTAAAAAATGACTGTCAACTATCATACAAGACAGTACACAGAGGGACACGACCATTGTAATGGGTGACTTCAACGCCAAGATTTTCAGAGAGAACCGAGGGTATGAGGAGATCATCGGGCAGCAAGGGCTGAGTGATAAGAATGACAACGGGGAGATATTCGATGACCTATGCACCGCAAGCAATCTGGTCATCGGAGAAAGTGTTTTTTACCGCACAAGGATACACAATGAGAATTAGGTGTCAAAAGATCTGTCAACAGAAAACCATGTTGACCACGTGTACATCGGTAATTAGTTCCGAGGCTCTCTTCAAAATGTACGCGCCAAACGAGGTGCTGACGTTTCTTCTGACCATCATCTGCTTGTCGCCAATTTGAAGCTGAAGTTGAAGAAAATCTTGCGAGAGTAATCCAGCCAACGACAGCGCTACAACACCGCTATGCTGGAACTCAGTAAGAAGGAATAAGATTTCAAAGTCACCCTCTTCAACAAGTTAGAGGTCCTGGAAGGGCTGCTTGAAGAAGAGACGATAGAACAGAAGTGGAAAAAACTGAAAGAAGCGCTAACCTCAACATGTCAAAAAGTACTGGGCACCGAAACATACACGTACAAGGATTGGATCTCAGCAGGGACGCTACAGAATATAAGAGAAAGAAGAGAAAAGAAAGCGATGGTTAACAACAGTAGAACAAGAGCAACAAATGCAAAAGCACAAGAAAAATATACAGTAGCAAATAGAATCGTCAAGCGGGAAGTCAGAGCAGACAAGGAAAACTACGGAGAGACACTGGCTATAGAAGCAGAAGAATCTGCGCATCAGAACAAAACCAAGGACTTGTATTCCACCATCAAGAAACTATCAGTGAATTTAACCCAGTCAGAAAGGCCGGCGAGGAACAGAGATGGGGAAGCGATAGCAGACGAAGAAGGACAGAAATAGAGGTGGATCGAGCACTTTTAGAAGTTACGCAACGGACCAGCTCCTTCAAATTCATCGGAAATATTGCCAGCTGTAAGCGATCTGCCAATCAAGTGCTGTGCACCCACGAAATAAAAAATCCGCGGCGACATTGAGAAATTGATAAACGGAAAGGCTACAAGACCAGATAGAATTCCAGTAGAAGCGCTAAAGGCGGACTTCGAGACCAGTGTGGAGCTCATCCATCCACTCCTCAGAAAGATCTGGGAGGAAGAATAAGTACCAGCAGAGTGGAAAAAAGGCTACCTCAGCAAACTCTTCAAAAAGGCAACCTCGGTTCCTGATGCAACTACGAAGGGATAACGCTGATGTCCATCCCAGGGAAGGTGTTTAACCGCATTTTGCTGAACAGAATGAAAGACGCTGTTGACTCACATCTTCGTGACTAACAAGCCGGCTCCCGATTGGAGATATCGTGCACGAACCAGATCGCGACCCTGCGCATCATTTTAAATCAGTCCTGGAGTGGAACTCGTCTATCTACATCAATTTCATCGACTATGAGAAGGCGTTTGACAGCGTCGACAGACTGACCATCTGGAGACTAATGACACACTACGGAGTACCAGAAAAGATCATCAACAACATCAGGAAGTCATATGAAAGGAATACCTGTAGAAAAATGCATGACAGGCAACTCACTGACACATTCGAAGGGAGAACCGGAGTGATGCAAGGCTGCTTAATCTCCCCGTACCTGTTCCTGTTGGCCATAGACTGGATCATGAAGATATTGACAGACCAGAAGCGGAACGGCATCCAGTGGACACTTTCGAAGGATATGGACTACCTCGACTTCACCGACGATCTGGCTCTACTCTCCCACACCCAATAACAGATGCAATAAAAGGCTAGTATTTTTTGAGGGTAACTCAGCTAGACTGGGCCTCAACATCAACAGAGGGAAAAGCAAGGTGTTCAAGACCAACGCATCCAACAAGACACACATCACAGTCCTAGGTAAAGCGATGGAAGAGGTGGGCTGTTGCACCTATTTCGGTAGCATCCTAGACATGCGTGGATGAACAGATGCAGATGTCAAAACCCGCATTGTTGAAGCACGAGCAGCCTTTCATCAACTGTAGAACATGTCTAGATCTAGCGATATCAGCATTACCACCAAGATCAGGCTCTATAACACTAGGAAAGCCAATACTACCCTACGGAAGAGAAACCTGGAGCATCACACTCACTATTATGAAGAAAATCAAGACTCTTCGTCAACCTCTTCCTCCGGAAGATCCTAAAGATCTGCTGTCCCGAGCAGATCAGCGATGAAGAATTTAGGAAACGAACGAAGCTGCAATTTGTTGACAAATACATCCTTCGGAGACGCTAGCGATGGATTGGCCACATCCTCCGCAAACATGCATAAAATATCACCAGTCAATCCCTCATCTGGAACCCCCAAGGGAATAGGAAGAGAGGGCGGCCTAAAAATTCCTTGCGCCGAGACCTGGTTGCAGACTCTAAGCAGATGAGTAAGACGTGGGGAGCGCTAGAGAGACTCGCCCAGAATCGTGATGCATGTAGAGAGCTGTTTGGCGGCCCATGTCCCAGGCGGGACCAAAGACAGAAGTTTGTATACGTCCACCATTCCTCCAACAAACTGAACTTGTGTTCGCCATTTTGCGTGTCGAACATCGCGAAGCAATTAACAATAATCTTACCTTATCTAGAATTAAGTCCACAGACACGAATAGAGGGAAATACGTCGTAGCTGGGCGACACCATATCCGACAACCTTACTTGAACTCATCATCTAAATACTGTACTTACTAAAGTTCATAGGCTTTCTTTTTACGCTTTTCGTCATCGTTCTCTCGGCGTTGAGTCTAAACTAATTTCTCACTTCATATTCTCTTGTATATTAACACATATTATGTACTGCTTACCTGCTATTTTCCCCCACACTACTTTCAAAAGACTTTGTGTTGCTCAAACGCGGCATCAAGATCGTATCACGCGCAAGCTCTATTCCTTGTAAGGATGTTCTTGAAAAATTCTGAAACAACATTTTTCCGCTTGCGATTGGGTTATAAATACTATCCTGAATGATATATCCCATTCGCTGCATGACGATCTTGTTAAAAGCCAATTTTCTTCAAAGACTCGTTCAAAACACATCATACTACCATCTAGAAAGTCTTCATATTGAAGGTCATTTATCCCATTTGCTTCACGATGTCTTTGTTAAAGGGAACTGCTTATTGAACAATTACGGTCAAATTAATTTCGTTGAAATCATGTATTTTTTGCTTTTTATGTTAAATTTGCATAGAATTCGTTGTGTTTTTCTAAACCAGCCTAAATCTGAAATTTCGAAAATTTTCGAATTAAGCTTCATTTTTTCGTTCACTGTTTTATGCCATGAGGATCCTAATCCTACTTTCATACCCGATGAATGGAAACAGCACGAAATCGGCGGTGGGTTGTGGAGGCTTTATATTTTTGTGTGACTGCTCGTCTTAAAGTTGATCACGACAGTCCGCGATGGAAGCAGAGGCCATCAGTAGTGCATGTCCTTTGCCTTAGGTAGGATCGAGCCCCCCACCATCACTATTGTAGTCGCACACCTTAGAGCTCGCAATATTATTCGCAGTCTAACCGAGTGTTTGGCACATTTGAGTGGCGATGTTTACCCGACCAGACATAGATGAGCTAGCAATATCATATGTGGTCATCCAACCGAAATGATCTCATTGTGGCGAATTCCTATCGTGATTAAATATATTTTAACTTCATGAGCACTGAGGAAAATATTCGTACTCAGGATGTGGATTGGTGTTTCACCTTGTGTTCGCCGAGCTTGCGTAGTTGTTTTTGAACGTTTCGTCATCAGGCTAGATGACATCATCAGCAAAACTTCTTTCAAAGCGTCTTGCAGTTTGAATTCGTTGGTTATTATACTGTTTGCCTGTCCGTTCACGGTCACTCCCGCGGATTGGTCGAGTTCATGTTATGCCGTCTCCGTGATCGGTTTCTCATTGGTCCATATGTTGTAGCCAGTTGGAGATGCTGGTTAATTGAATTTGTTGTTGAGTGCCACGCTTCCAAGAATTCCCGAGTCCGTCGGTCGTTTCCTCTGGCTAATATTCTTGTGCGGTCCCAGTCGAACTGATGCCCAAATTGATCAACATGTATTGAAATCAGTGAATTCCGGTCATGTCTGCGTACGGCCAACTGGTGTTCATGTAGTCTTGTGCTGAGTTTGCGACCCGTTTGTCCGATGTAGTTCTTTTCACAGTCTCTGCATGAAATCTTGTAGACTATATTCGACTGCTCTTCTTTTGTCACTTTATCTTTCGTGTTGTTGAAATAGTTGCGAAGTGTTGATGCTGGTTTATGCGCGATGTCTATTCCATGTGGTCGAAGCACCCGAGCTGCGATTTCGGAGATATGTTGAATATAGGGCAGAGTGCGTCTGCTTCTGTTTTCTTCTTGGGTTCTTTGTTGTGAGCAGTTGGACCTGTTTCGTAGTATGAAGCTTCTTGGATATCCATTTTTCTGGAACACTTTGAACAGATATTCTTCTTCATTTCTTCTCAGTTCATCTGTACTGCAGTGGGTTGCTGCTCGTTTGAATAGGGTTCTGACGCAATGCGTTTGTGAGTGTTTCGGTGCTTTGCTGTGAAGTTCAGTATTTGATCCGTGTGGGGTTTTTCCGGTAGACGAGGCTCTAACGTTCCGTCCGCTTGTCCTTCTTCAACTTGGCATCCAAAAATGTAAACAGCCTTCAACTTGCAGTTTCCCTTTGTAAATGTGGATTTCCCCCATAAATACACAACAATACCTACAATGTAGAGTCGGTGTGATTCTCACAGTTTCTGTGTTTTCATAATCACTGAAGGTGTCGTCCACGTAGCGGATCCCTAATTTTGGTCGGATTCTGGCAGGGCAATTCGTTCCCAAACTATTTGCAATAACTGCTTCAGCAACTAAGCTGGAAATTGGTGATTATCCATTGGCGTCCTCGTATTTGTGTTCATATATCTTTCCATTAAACTTGAAGGTGCTTTGAGGCAGCTGGATCGTTCCATTAACTGTTCGTGTGTCAATCGATGTCCATTCCTGTTTCCGTTGTTCCTTTTTCATTGATAAAGCTGGACTATAATGTGCTTGGCGAGTGTCTGTCGATGACGTGAATAGTGCCGTTACGTCGAAAGAAACCATTAGTTCGTCCTCTTCGATCTTCACGTTCTTCAATTTCCGCAAAAATTGTTCGGCAGAGTTGACCGAATGTCCCGAATCTGCTACTAGGTATAGCAATTTTCTCCGCAGCTCTTTAGATAACTTGTACGTTGGTCCTCCTGGCAAAGAAACTATTGGGCGCAATGGAATATTTTCTTTGTGTAATTTTGGTAATCCGTAGAATCTGGGTATAGTGGAGTCTTGTGGCTTCATTCTCGTTTGTTCTACTCCATTCAGTTGTCCCATGAACTTCAATTTCTTCAAGGTTGCGTTGATTTTTTTTCAAGTCGTTTTGTCAGGTCTTCGTTTATCTGTCTGTATGTTGTTGTGTCACGGAGTAAATGTTCAGCTTTCTCGATATATTCTGCCTTGTTCATTACGACGGTCATTCTTCCTTTGTCAGCGGGAAGTATAACGATGTTCTGGTCTCGTTTCAGTTTGTTCAATGCTTTGATTTCCTGTTTGTTGAGTGAGGTATGTTCTATGTTCCTGGTAAGTGCGGGTACAATTCTTTGTCGGACTTCTTCGCGCGTATCTTCTGATAAGTTATGAGACTTCAATATCGACTCCAAATTAGCGACGAACTGGGTGTGATCAGCGTCTTTCAAGTTGAAGTTGAGGCCACGTCCGAAAATGCGTTGTTCGTTCTCAGTAAGGGGTCTGTTGGATAGGTTCTTGACCCAAAGTTCCCCGCTGGTATTGTCCTGATAAGGGGTGATATTGTGAATTTTGTTTTCCAGGTCACGTCGCTTGTTGGCTTTGGCTTTTCGGGTCGTTATTGTTGATGGCGTTTTCTAACGTTGTCGTCATTTCAAGGCCCAATCGTTCTACACACTTTTGTCTTTCAAGGTTGATTATGTCTGCGTATGTCAGCTTACCTGATACGAAACGTCCAACAACACTCCCAAGCTCGGCGAACACAAGGTGAACCCATCCACATCCTGAGCTATAATATTTTTCCTCTATTGCTGAACCGTTCGGGCGATCAACGCTTAAAAACGCCAGACGCTGGTAAAGCTTTAGTGGAAGAACGCTGCACCTATGAACACCTCTTCTTCTTCACACGAGTGCCAACGCAAGAAACCTTACCCCGAAATCCTTACAACACGAACCCCCAATCAACAATCCACGTGCATGGAAACTAATGGAACATCAAAACCGAGAATGGCTGGGAATGCTGATTTCAGATGCACACAATCGTTTGAAGAAATACGCAGACATAATCAACATTGAAAGACAAAAGTGTGAAGACCGATTTGGACCTGAACTGACGCAGCGTTTAGAAAACGCCATCACAATAAAGACCCAAAAAGCCAAAGCCAACAAGCGACGTGACCTGGAAAACAAAATGCACAATATCACCCCTTATCAGGACAATACCAGCGGGGAACTTTGGGTCAAGAACCTATCCAACAGACCCCTTACTGAGAACGAACAACGCATTCTCGGACGTGGCCTCAACTTCAACTTGAAAGACGCTGATCACACCCAGTTCGTCGCTAATTTGGAGTCGATATTGAGGTCTCATACCTTATCAGAAGATACGCGCGAAGAAATCCGACAAAGAATTGTACCCGCACTTACCAGAAACATAGAACATACCTCACTCAATAAACAGGAAATCAAAGCATTGAACAAACTGAAACGAGACCAGAACATCGTTATACTTCCCGCTGACAAAGGAAGAATGACCGTCGTAATGAACAAGGCAGAATATATTGAGAAAGCTGAACAACTACTCCGTGACACAACAACATACAGACAGATAAACGAAGACCTGACAAAACGACTTGAAAAGAAAATCAACGTAACCTTGAAGAAATTGAAGTTCATGGGGCAACTGAATGGAGCAGAAGAAACGAGAATGAAGCCGCAAGACTCCACTATACCCAGATTCTACGGATTACCGAAAATACACAAAGAAAATATTCCATTGCGCCCAATAGTTTCTCTGCCAGGAGGACCAACGTACAAGTTATCTAAAGAGCTGCGGAGAAAATTGCTATACCTAGTAGCAGATTCAGAACATTCGGTCAACTCTGCCGAACAATTTTTGCGGAAATTGAAGAACGTGAAGATCGAAGAGGACGACTATGGTTTCTTTCGACGTACGGCACTATTCAACGTCACTCGACAGAATCACTCGCCAAGCAAACTATATCATCTTACTCAATGACAAGGAACGAACAGAATGGACATCGCTTGACACACGAAAGTTTATGGAACTGATCCAGCTGTTCTCAACGCACTTCAGTTTAATGGAAAGATATATACCAAATCCGAGGACGCAATGGGATCACAATTCCAGCTAGTTTGCTGAAGCATTATGCAACGTTTGGAACGAATTGCCCCTGCCATAATCCGACCATTATGGATCCCTGATACGGACGACACCTTCGTGATTATGAAAGAACAGAACTGGATGAACACCCGACTGCTCAATTGTGTATTTACTGGAATCCATTACAAAGGAACCTGAATTTACGGCTGTTTACCATTTTGGATGTCCAAGTGGAAGCGACAACGACGGAACGTTAGGACCTGCGTCCTACCGGAAACCCACACACACGGATCAAATACTGAACTTTCACAGCAAGCACCCGAACACTCACAAACGCAGTTGCGTCAGAACCCTATACAAACGAGCAGCAACCCACTGCAGTACAGATGAACTGAGAAGAAAAGAAGAAGAATATCTGTTCAAAGTGTTCCAGAAAAATGGATATCCAAGAAGCTTCATACTACGAAACAGGTCCAACCGCCCACAACAAAGAACCCCAGAAGAAAACAGAAGCAGACGCACTCTGCCCTATATTCAACATATCTCCGAAATCGCAGCTCGGGTGCTTCGGCCACTTGGAATCGACATCGCGCATAAACCAGCATCAACACTTCGCAACCACTTCAACAACACGAAAGATAAAGTGGCATAAGAAGAACAGTCGAATATCGTCTACAAGATTTCAT
>JACCGJ010008529.1:12640-23387 GCA_013407085.1 Atriophallophorus winterbourni | reverse complement strand
TTAATTGCTGTTCGCGAAACATGTATGGTGCTTAGAAAAGCAGCGTTCGATAAAATCCAATCTGCCACTTGTCATAATTGCTTACATAAGTTTCACGCAAAATGCTACAAATCATTTACTCCGGACGCAATATAAATGATGAAAAGAATCCTGGCGTATGTTGCATCTGTAGCACTTGTTAGATAAAATCGGAAGAAAGAGCTTTAACAAATCTAAAGCAACCCAGCCTGTCTGACCTTCTTTCCCTCATACGAAGAAATCTTGCAATTCCCAAACTAATTTCACAGTGCTGAATAATTCAAAAAGTCTCATTGTAATTCATACCAGGAATCTAACTGCTCATTCCCACTGTAAATGAATAGACGTTTTGATCGAATGGTCTAACGTCTGTACAATGTTGAATTTGAAAAACATAACACATGCATCATTTACACGTTTAGTTCATCAACCTAGCTCTCCATATTTGAACAAACCACGCGTAATGAAAATTACACCATGCAGTTAGAATGACATGAAAACGATTCTTTTGAACTCTAACATGCTCCTTGAGATTTCCAGGTCAAAAATCAACAGTTACGATGCCATTCCTCGATGGAAAATTAAAGGACGTTCTGATGTTCGAGATAAAAGTAACGAATACGATCTAAATATAAAGCGTTCCTGATACCGATTCAGCATCTTGAACATATAAGTTCGGGAGTCAATTGTTGAGAGTGGATTCAGGATACCTTGATCATTAAAATGATACATTTGATGAACCGAATCATTTTATTTACCATCTTGAACAGTGCCGTTAAAGATATCGTCAAAATAACTGGCAAATTCACTAGAGAAATATCCACAGGATAAGCAGTCCTAAGAATATAAGCTCAACCAATGCCTTGCAAACATACTCAAAACTCAAACAAGAATGCTGTTCATAAAAATCCCCCCTTGTCGACTGGTCGGGATAATCGATACTATTAATACCACAGCACTGCATACTGAGACCACCATCAACCTTGTATGTGCAAATGCAGAGTGTTTGAGAAAGAAACGGGCTATGATAACTCTTTTTCAGCGATCACCATTTTTGCCGGCATTCTAGCTACAACCGAAACTTCGTTCTAAACTCATGTAAGTGTTTTAGATTTGTGGATTCCCAACAAGCTCTCACTTTAGTGAGACCTATCAAGAACGCTTGGGGAGCAGCTGTATATTAACACCAATATCAACATTCTGCACAAGGTTCGAGCTACAAGAAACCATATAACGCTATTTGCATCTAAACTCGGAAGAAAATTGTATCTGCGATGTGATTCAATAGTCATCCACTTCGTAGGATGCCCATAACGCAAGGCTGTTAGAAAATAAGCCATATATGACAAATAGAGGCAAAAATTAGCTACCCATATTGGGCGATTGCAACCTTCTCTCAGCGCAACAGCATAACATTCCACCCTCAACAATCACTCGAGTGTAAATTCTGCGAATGATTGAATTCTGTTCCCTGTTTACGCAAATCACTTCACGGGACAAAGTGGCTCAGAGCAATAAACACTGCCAGCCAGAAACCGGTAGTGGAGTGTAATTTCAGGGGATGTGAACAACACGTCACTTTGGTCATCCATAAGCGCCCTGCGTGCTTGAACACGAATCACTTTGCGATTCTGTGATTGAACACCGTGGTTCGTTGTACGAACCCTATGCAACAGTGGCATTCATGTATAACCTTGTTTACCATTTATCCACTGTTTCAAGTCTCACTGAACCTAATCTTACTGTCTCCACCTGCAAACAGCCAGAAACCGGTAGTAGAGTGCAATTTCGGGGGATGTGAGCAACATATCCCAGTTTCGGTTGTAACATCTTAAGTAACAGTTGTGAAGTTAGTTCGATAACATGGCAATAAGTGATTCCATTTTGTTTCACGAATTTGTGCACAGTGCCAAGATGGCATCTAATGATTTATTAGAAATTTTGATTAAGCTAGCATATGCGAAGCAATCTATATACTGGACGAAAGCCATCTCGGCCTTAATAATCCAGATTCGTATTGTTTCAGCATTTTAATCTCTCGGCATGGAAACACTCGGAAATTAATCTTTCTATTCAGAGTGGAAAGTTCAGAACTTTTGTTTGAAACTTTGCAAGAGCATTCAAAAGTGGATAGCTGTTCGAAATGTGGCACGGTCTATACATCGTTTTAATCAGACGACGTATCCTGAACGCATTTTTGAAAAATCCGTAGCCAGGTAACATGCTCAATTCGCGAAGATAAGCAATATAATAATTGGACGATGGTAGAACAAATGTAAAAATAACCAATGTTACTCACAACGATGGTATATAAACTTATTAGCTTGAAACAAGCGTAACTTAAGCTAATCTTTAGGTGGGGAGACGGAATCGCATCGGCTATGCTGAGGTCATATGAGCTGGAGCTTTGTGACACAACCTGTGATTTATCTAAGCACTCAATAAATACGGTTCCAAGGTTGTCACAACCGGGGGTGGCAGTAAGGATGAACTCCCACTGTGTATAAAATGCTGCCATATGGCGTGCGTCTCAAACATTCTCTGACAACCAAATCCCAGCTCCTGACCTGCGCGTGGCGGAACTGCTTCTACTGACAATAGAAGGGGCGAAGGCGGATGACTGGTGACTCAAAGCCAGTTTGCTCCGGGCAGATGGATCTCGTCAGCCTAGGAGGGCAGTCCATCTAAGGGAAGGGAAACCCTGATTCCAAACCTCCGCTGCCTTGCGGCATACCCGATTGCGGGAAAGGCTCCGGGTGGGGTCCCCTAAGCTAACCCCCTACTTCGGCCTTGGCAACCGGGTAGTATGTCGTTTGCAACAAGAATCATGGGACCTACTTCAACAACTACTTGCTGTCCAAACTATCTTCGCTACATTACATCACATGCAGATCCTTATATCCCACGCCCCTCATTACACATAAGAAATGAATCTCGTAAGATTCTTCTTCCTGCCGTGCTTGTGTTCCCGTTTATCAGTGACCCTCCCTCTTTTCTTTATTCCGAAAAAAGACAAAAAAATCAAAAACGGCATGTGTAAACAAATAAAAAATCCCCCCTTTTTTCATCATGTACCCTCTTCATGGTATACTTGTTGGCACATCGTCTGTAAAGACTTGTGTAATAATAATAATAATAATAATACTCAATAAATACGGGACCACTTCATCCGGATAAAATACTTACTAACTTACTTATTACCTCTACCTACAAAATTAGTAGTCGCTGTATCCAAACCATTATCGTCTCGTAACACAAATTAAAGTGGTTTCGAATCTATTAAAACATTGATTATGCGAAAGTGTTATAAGATACATAGAGAACCATTTGCATTCACTCTTGGGCACAACACAGTGTCAGAGATCTAGCTAATTTGCTCACAACAATTTATTGATTAAACAAAAGCATTCGATGAGGAAATTTGCCTACATAAATTTTAGTTAGATTCATCCAAAGTTTTCCATCTCGGTAAGTAGTTTTTATGCCTCTTAAGCTGCAACTTGTCAGAAGCACCAGCGATGTGTTTTCTTTGGTTCGATGGTAGCTGTCTGTACGTGAGGCAAACGTTAGAATAGATTACGGTATTTCTCGAGCTGTCGAAGCCACGAGCGGTGTATTACAATGTTCAGTGTCAAGCCCTATATTGCCCTTAATGCATATAAATAAGCTGCCACTGTTGGCTGATGTAAAATATGGTTGAACTAAGCTCCATAGACGATTGATTCGTTTCAAAAGCTGAATTAAATAAATTGTATTGGTGGCCAGTTCAGAACAATCTGGTTTTATTTTCACATTTGTAAAACGTTGCAGGTCGACAAACACTCATTTCCTTCATTCGAATGAAGGAATGGACTACATTTAATCTTGGTGTATGAGTATACGGAAATCTGAAAAACAATCTACAATGCGAGGCATTAACTAGCATGCAGTGTCCTTGACTTATTAGGACGTTTCCCGTGGCTCTCACCAACGAATCTACTTTATAAATTCGTATGTCTGGCCGCAGACTTTACAGCTTGAT
Organism: Atriophallophorus winterbourni; assembly: GCA_013407085.1. Classification (NCBI taxonomy): domain Eukaryota; kingdom Metazoa; phylum Platyhelminthes; class Trematoda; order Plagiorchiida; family Microphallidae; genus Atriophallophorus; species Atriophallophorus winterbourni. Next base: position 19,348 of record JACCGJ010008529.1, on the reverse strand, counting down.
CTTGAGCACCGCAGTTAGAGTATGATAACGCGTTACTCGAGTGGATTTATCATAAGGCAAGCAAATCGGTTACCGGATTGTATAATCCACATTTAGAGCACACTCATGTACGGACGCGTTCGAGGTGACCAAGTTACAAACTGTAGAATGATGTAACCGGCAGCCCATCCACTAAGTGAACTATTTAAACTAGGCCCTATTCTCCTTGCCGACAGTCATAATCTTGTCTGATTCGCTTTAATTTCAATGGTAACAGTAATCCCCGGATCCGTAGCCCGCTGAGTCAGTAATAGCAGGCGAGGACTGAAAATCACAGCTGCCAACGCGCACGAATGGCGATAAGACGATCGATCGTTTATTTTAAACTAACCAATCAGCTGTCGACCGACTTAAAAACAATTAAGCGTTAGTGGCACAATGTAAATTGCCATTCAACTACAAAACCATATCATGTAATATCGTCGAACATTAACGTGGTCCACTTTTGTCTTATCTGGAACTCTACACTGGGAGAGCCGAATTTGAAACAATATCAGAAGATTCACGTCAAACAACTATGTGTGGGACCTAGTTCAATGAAGACAATGAGCGCGTCCGTTATGCACACACATTCGATAAAAATAATGTACAATGAAATACCAACATTTCCTCACCTTTTTTACGTTGAATTATTTTTACTCCTTCCGCGAAACCCCTGGATCAAACTTTGAATGTATAATTTATACGAATATCCTATGGTATCTTCAATGTTCAACGGTCTTCAGTACACAAAACTTAGCGAATGACAATTTGTTGATTTAACTTCTCCCCTGGTTAAGCTTCTCTAGTTTAGTACTTGGGGTGTGACATACCGATGATTCCAATATGACACACAATTATACAGCCAGCAAGTCACACAAGCAGTCATGAAGCGTAAGTGACGCGTCTCCGTCACCTTAAATTAACTTCTCTTTTACCGAGGTTAGTTAAACTATTTGTAGTCATTTGTGTTCACACATGAAATCTCAATACAACACCACCGGTTTTTTCCCGTGTCATACGCGTTAGCGTTATGTATTTGGTTCCCGTACACCGTAAATTATCGCCGTAGAGGCTATTAATCAGACCACCTACATTTAACAAATAAATACGGTACAAATTCTTTCAGTGATTGTCTAGGTTAGAGAGTTACTTTACAAAATAGTGATATACAACTCTTGTCAATACGCAGAAGGTTTTCGAGTGTTCCGCGCGCAACCCATAAAAACACAAGTCAATTTGAATAACGTTTGCAACTTTTGACAGAAAATGAATCATGTGTTCGCGCGAGAATACATATTTTCTACCGAAACCACTTACCACTGTCACGTTGTGCGCGAAAAGAGATGACGACACCAGCAGTCCATAAATAACCCCACAAACTTGGCTCCGTTTTTATCATCAACTTGCGTGACATTTTGGACGAATCAATAAGTTACGTGGTTGCTCTTTGAATCAGCGATTGAAATAAATTTACACGTTCTCCCGAACACGGAACATGACAAACCCACCACCCGATGCACTAATCAATAATAAAGATGCACGACAGTTGCAATTGTGGATTTGTGGGAAACTGCTGATAGTGAATGGTGTTTCCATTCGTCTGCTACCACTGTTGCTATTGCTATGAAAAAGGACAAGACGTGTTCTGATGTGGGAAAGTGTACAGCACAGGTGTAACACCAACTGCAACATGTATAACGTTACATGCTGGCAGAGGTGCTGAAGCTATTAAGCATGAATGCCTTCCCTTTACAAGAATTAGATTGTGTTATTTGTTCGACATTCACACGGGGATAATATTAAGTTGAATAGTCTAGTATTGGGAACAGAGTAACAACATTCAAGGCGCAATATATTGCAAAGTTGATGCGGACGCTTAGCAAGAAAGATTATCGCTAATTGAATGATTTTCTAAGGGAACAATTATGCATACAACGACAGCCGTGGGTTCTTAACAATCTTGCAAGAAAACATACGTTGAATGGCCAAGAAGCGACTTGACGAATCAGAACGTATGCAACTATCTATACGGAATATTGAATATGTTTTTCACTCAATTCAACATTTGTACAACTTCCTTCGAGCATAAATCACTTGACACACTGTCAGCTCCAGACCTCTCCAGTGATCGTCAAGCCATCGATTATATTTTGTTATGAATACAACCATGTTTAAGCTATCAGACTCGTACTCATTGTCCTAAGGAATAGTCAGTTTCCCATCATGGATTGCTGCGAAAAACTTATTCCCGTTTTCAGCAATTCGCATATGGTCTTATCAAAACATTCTATATTGGCACAACCAACCTGTTCAATTACATGTGCCCATACACTGGTAGATAGTTATGGGTTTCACTCCATCGGCACATGTGATTGTATATTTTGGTCGTACCAACCTTAAACAACAGTGGATTACAAGCGTATGCTTATCTTGATCGTAAAAACCCTACCTGTTGAGTGCAAAAGAACGAAACCGGCCGTGGGTGTGCGTGATGAAAATGAAAGCCAATAAGCAATTTTATTCGATATTGTTGTTTTTCAGCTGTGTGAGCTTACCTAAACCATACAAATTAATCAATATGGATTAGATATGTCGGTGTTAACTGGGTAAACGTTATTTTCAGATCACATTTTTAGAAAGGGTTACCGAAGATCCAATGTCATCTTCTTCGATACGAATCTTTCATTTTTATGATAAACCGTTTACACGCGAATAGGGATCAATTACATAACACTACTCAATAGATTCACTACAAATTGACGTCAATTTAATTCCTAATGTTTTGTTACTGCTCTTAGTCCACCGTGTTTGGGCAATTAGGGCTTCATCATTTGGACATTAGTATCACAGTGTTTATGCAGTAGAAGAAAGATGAATGGAGTTCAACATTGGAACCACCACTGTCAAGTGTTGCTGTAACGATCCACGGTGTTTAAATACACAAAAGGATATCTGGTTAAGCCTCTTTACGAATATCGATTTTTCTGTTGCAGATTCTCCACGCAAATATACTCCACTACCGGTATGAATGTTAGTTTCGGCGACATTAAAACGATAGCCAGATGGTAAGTGTTTGATATTGAAACTAGTTATCTGAGTTTTGAACAAGAAACAACGATTTTTATATTCAGAAGTACAGTGGATTTATGTAAACCAAAATGACGTCAATAAAAGGCCAATTTATGTTCGCTTTCAATCTATCTATTTAAAACGAAACATTGAACCTTTAAAGACGTTTTACTGAATTACATACAATTCCTTATAATTCTGCATTTGAAAATCGTCGTTTTTTTTGCGCACAATCTAAATCCGTAGCCTAAGCTTCAAAACTTGTTTACCACTGTTTCACTGAATTAGAGCAATCTGAAACCCTCCTATTAGATTCAACTCTTGAGGGCAATCATCCGAAAATCATTAACGTTCAATGTGAATGTGGCCAGAACGGATTTATTTATAAAATTTTCCATGCCTAATTCAGTTGTTTTCTTACTTTATTGCATTTATCTCCTAACAAAATTCAAACAGCCATTTGATTCATATTATTATACACCGATGACCGCGCTAGTATGCACTTTACGGTTCTCAGGTCTGATGCAACTATCCCGAAGAGTCAGGGTTGTTAGTGCCGCAATAGATTGAACGTTTTCAAATCAGTTTGTATTCCGAACTGGTCATTTCTTTCAGAAGGTTCAGAAATAAATAATAAAGTCTGTCGCTCGTTTTAGCTTGTAGGGTTATTTTTAAAGAATATTATTTAACCGTCTCCGCAAGCTCAACAACAGCATCAACAATTTTATTAGAACTTTCTAGATTCGGTTCACTTACTTCGCTCCTTGGAGAGATCTACCACTGTGAGGTAACCATGCGTTCATTCTGCCGAATCGCAAGCTTCCATGAGCGTTTGCTTCACAGAAATGATCCGAGTGTAATTGCATGTCACTAGTCCAGTAACGGCCGAATGGGCTCGAATGTTTTTCCATTTTACGGAACAAAACAGGAGAAACGTAAATCCGACCAAGATAAAACAAACAACAACCACAATTCCCCTACTCCAGCAAAGCAATTCTGATGCCCACTGTGCGGTACACAAAGCACGTGTGCTTGCCTGCGTGCGTACGTGTGTGCACACATGTGTGCATGCAGTACGCCCGAAGACGCAATTTGAATAAACCAATCGAGGATGCACAGTGCCTGGCCGTTTCAGACTAAACAGACCATCTGAGTGCAGCCGGGGCGTGTAGTATTTATTTATCCGTATCAACAAAGCCCTAGTTTTGGTTTAGAGGTGAACTAAGTTTTTGAAACAAAACCATTAGGGATTCAGAAGCACTTGTGTGATTGACATCTAAATGCCAAATTTTATTAAATTCAAAAGGATTCAATTAAAATGACCAGCATTCAGGTCACAGACAGAGAAACCAGACCGTTGGAGGAAATCTTAAATATCATTCTTACACGAGAAAAAGTTGCTTCGAGTAGATAAAATTAAATTGGTTATTATTAAATCTTCTCTTCTCAACACGATACTTTTCAATGAATGATTTCAAGATTTTGCAATTAATAATAACAAAAACTAACCAATTGAACAATAATTTTGATTTGAGAATAAGAAAAACTTAAACATGAAAATTATTCTAAAAGCAATCTGTTGATGCAGATTTTTGGCGAATCGATCTTGTCTATTGTTACATTAATTGTCACCCTTATGATACCTTGACAGTTTAGTGATGCGATCAATAGATTTGGTGGTTGGATTGACAAATCATCACCTTCCCTGGTCTGACTACGCTTCTGTCAGAAGTGAAACATTACCCAAAAACTACTCTAACAGATTGCTTTCAAATTTATTTTTATGATAACGAGTACTCGATCATTCACAAACATTTTTAAACATTTCCAACAAGAATTAAAATTCATAGCGTCCTTTGTGTAAACATTATTTCAGAATAACCGAATTTTTTGTCAATGTATCACATTTTCAGAACTCAATGTAACTAATCGCTGTGTTTACCCGATGAAACCCAAAAGCACGGAATAGCTAACGAACTGCATGTGCAAAATGATGTAGGCCACAATAAATAATAGTTTTATTATCTTATTCGTTGTTTTGCCCACTTCCACATAAGTTTAAATAGCTTTTAGTTAGATGTTGGTCTTGAGAAACGCATGTCATTTCCAACTGATCAAACTTTCCCTAAGGAATAATATCAACAAATAGTTAAAAACAATCGAGATCATCTGTAAAATTTACCATCAGAGAACAAAAGACTTAATAAGCTTATAAAAACAACACTTTATGATCGATTCCGGAGCCAAATTCACAAAGGTCACAGGATGCACAATCGTCTGAAGTATTTGATGCTTTTGGATAATCTTGGGCGTATGATGCAATGACCGGGTATTAAAAGCTGTTGTTCGGACGCGACGCAACGAAATTCATCCTCTTTCCGATCACACCAAACGGCGAAGACTGCACTGATTCGGACACGTCCTGCGAACGACAGACTCATCTCTCACGAAACTTGTCCTCGACCGTAAACCCGATCGTACCTGCTCGTACGGTCAAGTGAAAACCAAGTGTCAACTATGAAGGAGGATGTATATGTTAGGGACTGCGTACCGTCTACAGTATTCGAAGTTCAGAAAGAGACTGATTGCGATCTGCAGCCGTCTCGCCTCCAGGTCGAAGCGGGTGGGATGGTGTGACCTGCTACATCAAAGAAGCCGGTAAATCCATTCATAGAAAAAGTAAAGTTAGTAATTCAAAGAGTTTTACAATAAGCTCGACTTTAGAACGAAAGCTGTTAAATCTAATTTCGTGATTACGGTAACGCGTCTGAGTCATACCGAAAATATCCAACTCGTGGACCCACTCAAACACAGCATGTGTTGCTGCTACTTATATATCTCGAAATCATTTGATTGTGTTGACCATACCCTACTACTTCAGAAGCTTGAAAGGCTTGGTATCACTGGAAAGTTGATGAATTGGCTAAATGACTATCTAACAAATCGCACTACCCAGGTACATGTTGATGGTGCATTATAAAAACCAATCGCAGCAACTAGCGGATTTCCCCAAGGTTCAGTCCTTGGTCTGATCCTATATCTGGTTTATGTCGATGAAGTACCGGATATTGTTCGTTGTAAAATTTCGTTATTTGTGGACGACATAAAGATATGGCATTGCATCCGTAGCCCCAACTCTGTCTGCTATTACAAAAAGATCTTGATACGATTCACAGATGGTCGTTGAAGAAAAAACTGCCGTTTAACTTTAACAAATGCAGGATCATGGATGTGGGGAATCGAGAAGATTTCACATATCATATAGGTTCGCATGTCCTTGAAAATCGCAGTGAAGCAAAAGATTTAGGTGTCTGGATATGCTCCAGGTAAAAACCTCACTTCAAACTAACACTTCAAGGTTTCAAGAATCTTGAATGTTGAAACTAACACTGTCTTTCAAAAGCAACACGTGTCCTCAGTCTACTCAAATTGGAAAATTTTCACCCAAGAAATTCCAAAGAATCATGAATACATACTTGAAACCATACAAGGAATACGGTGTGCAGCCATGGTCTCCGTGGCTCAAGAGGGATGTGGAACTTATGCAGCGAATCTATCACCGCTCAACAAAACTAGTTTTGGCATCCGAAACAAGACTTATAAAGAAAGGATAGATCA
>JACCGJ010008529.1:0-12620 GCA_013407085.1 Atriophallophorus winterbourni | reverse complement strand
AAACCGGTTGAAAACAATTTCTGCTCTATGTATTTTTACGTGATTCCTGAACTAATCAGTAGGCAAACAAACCCCGTTTTACTACCTATGTTATTTGTAATTCACATATTATTCTGTGGTTTTTGTAAAGCTATGTGCTTTTTAGACCAATAAATTGAATTGAATTGAAATTGAATTGAATTGAATTGAACGACAGACTCATCTCTCACGAAACTTGTCCTCGACCGTAAACCCGATCGTACCTGCTCGTACGGTCAAGTGAAAACCAAGTGTCAACTATGAAGGAGGATCTATATGTTACGGAATGCGTACCGTCTACAGTGTTCGAAGTTCAGAAAGAGACTGATAGCGATCTGCAGCCGTCTCGCCTCCAGGTCGAAGCGGGTAGGATGGTGTGACCTGCTACATCAAAGAAGCCGGTAAATCCATTCATAGAAAAAGTAAAGTTAGTAATTCACAGAGAACGGAAGCTGTTAAATCTAATTTCGTGATTACGGTAACGCGTCTGAGTCATACCAAAAATAACCAACTCGTGGACCCACTCACACGCAGCATGTGTTTCTGCTACTTATATATCTCAAAATCATTTGATTGTGTTGACCATACCCTACTACTTCAGAAGCTTGAAAGGCTTGGTATTACTGAAAAGTTGTTGAGTTGGCTAAATGACTACTTAACAAATCGCACTAACCAGGTACGTGTTGATGGCGCATTATCCAAACCAATCGCAGCAACTAGTGGAGTTCCCCAAGTTTCAGAACTTGGTCCGACCCTCTTTCTGGTTTATGTCGATGAAGTATTGGATATTGTTAATTGTAAAATTTCGTTATTTGTGGATGACATAAAGATATGGAGTTGCATCCGTAGCCCAGAAGACTGTCTGCTATTACAAGAAGAACTTGATACGATTCACAGCTGGTCGTTGAAGAAAAAACTGCTGTTTAACTTCAACAAATGCAGGATCATGGATGTGGGGAATCGAGAAGATTTCACATATCATATAGGTTTGCATGTCCTTGAAAATCGCAGTGAAGCAAAAGATTTAGATGTCTGGATATGCTCCAGGTAAAAACCTCAATTCAAACTAACACTGCCTTTCAAAAGCAACACGTGTCCTCAGTCTACTCAAACGGCTATTTGGAAAATTTTCGCCCAAGAAATTCCCAAGAATCATGAATACATACTTGAAACCATACAAGGAATACGGTGAGCAGCCATGGTCTCCGTGGCTCAAGAGGGATGTGGAACTTATGCAGCGAATCTATCACCGCTCAACAAAACTAGTTTTCGGCATACGAAACAAGACTTATAAAGAAAGGATAGATCAACTGAATCTGTTCGACTTTCCCTATCGACGGATCAGAGGAGACCTTATCTTATTTTACAAAACATTCCATACCCCGATCCATCCCTTACAGGATTTACTAACGCGATTAGATACGAGAAATTATCGGACCCATGAATATGTGCTGGTCGTACCCCATTCCCGCCTGAACTGTAGAAGGTATTTTTACTCTGTCCGTGTCTGTTTTACTTGGAACAGTTTACCTTCAACCGTTGCTCACTCCACTAGCTTGCATGACTTTAACACGAAATTAGACTAATATTTATTGAATTATTCGTTTGCCGAACACTTATATACTGTTTAATCTATGTTATTATATTGTTTATACATTTAAATTTCAATGTTCACCATCCTATGGTTGTTGTTAAGCTTTTTGCTTTTTAGACCATTTAAAATCTTGAATTACTTTGAATTACGTCGTAGTAATTTTAAGTGCCACATACCGAAACGGCTCTTAAAATCCCATCTAAGCAGGTCTTAATAACCATGTAGTGAGTAACTATCTTTTTGTATCTTCTCATTTTGTACATCAATTTTTTGGCCTTGCATAGTTATTCATGTTTTGCAATGTTTGATTTATTAGAATTATTGGGTGTAAAATAAACCTTTTGGCGTTGAATATAATTTTGAACTCTTGGACATCGTCTACTTCCGTGATTGCGAAGTTTGTGTGCCTTGCTTCGTGTGGGAATTGTGATTAACCAATCCTCCGTTATTTTAGCGCATTTTGTAGATTGGATTTAATCTCCCAATTTTTCCTGTGGGCATTTTTCAGGCTAACGTTGGAATCCACAGGATCTTTCGTTGGACCCTCAACCTTTTGGTCTCGTAGTGAGTACGTTCCATTTTTGTTGTAATTTGTGTTATGCAGACTTTTTTGGTCCACAACAAACTCACAACAGGGGCAAATCAAAAGTGTTTGTCTTCGAATATAAAAGCCCATTTGCATGCATCTCCATCACCCCCCCACACACCCCACGACCGGTTTCGTGCTTTTTGCACTCATCAGGTAGGGACAGTAGGATCAAATTCCTCATGCGCTTGAAACAGTGGAAGAATGGTAAACAAGATGCGCTTGTATGTCACTGTTGGATAAGGTTGGTACGATCAACCTGCTTAATCACATGAGACCCCACTCATGCAGACTGGGTTTGAAACCCTTGTCCATGAATATAATAGCTCATTTGCATGCATCTCCATCACACACCCCACGACCGGTTTCGTGCCGTTCATGTGATTAAAAAGGTTGGTCGTACGAAACTTATCCAACAGCGGCATACAAGCCCAACTTGTTTACCATTCTTCCACTGTTTCAAGCACAGGCGGATCCTGATCATACTGTCCCTACATGATGAGTGCAAACAGCACGAAACCGGTCGTGGGGTGTTTTGTGTGAAGGAGATGCATGCAAATGAGCTTTTATATCCATGGTCATGGGTTTTAAACCCAGTCTACATGAGTGTAGGCTCATGTGATTGAACAGTTTGGTCGTACCAACCTTACCCAACAGTGGCATACGAGCGCAACTTATTTGTCTTTGAATTCTGAAGATGTCTGGTTCTTTTGTTCGGTAATCTGTTTGGCGACTGATGCAACGCATACTGCAATAATCCTCAGATATCTAGTCCAACGTGTTAAAAGCTTAATAAACAGATACAGTATCCAGATACAGTATCTAGGGATTATTGCTTCCAACAAACTTACTTAAGTTCATTACGTTGCCACCATACAAAATAAAGATCTTAGGCTCAATTTCGACACATTTTATGTAAGCGCTCCGCGGTAAATCGTACACAAGGGTCTTAAGTTTGTTTGGAAGTTGCTAAATCAGATGTCGGAAACTCAAAAGTTCCTTTAGCAGCTTGTGTCAATGATCAATTTCTGAATCGTGTTTGTAAACACACCGTGATTCTTTGTAAATTCTAGTTAACAATGGCATAAGTTCACTTAACCACTGTTGCAGCTTCTCTAAACTTGATCCTACGGTCTCCACCTGATGACAGCAAACAGTCAGAAACCGTTAGTGGTGTGTATGCACGAGAGCTGCAAGTATCACAATATATAAATAATCTTTATTAATGAATCCTACATTATCATCATGGGTTTAAACGCTATCTACATTTGTTTGAGCACATGTGATTGAACGGGTTGATCATTCCAACTTAATCCAACAATGGAATATAAGCGCAACTTGTTTTTATCATTGGCTCACTGGTTCAAGTCATTCGATCCAGATCGTACTGGCTTTACCTGATGAGTGCAATGAGCACGAATCCGATCGTTGTTTATGTGTGCGTGTGTAATGGAAAGGTATGTAAATCAGCATTCTGTTATTAAAGCTTCAGTAATCTCACCCTTTGATTACTCATTTATTCTGTTTAAGCGATACATTGCTATGCATAACTTCAGCCCCATGAGTGAAGTACCGGACGCCTATGTAGTAGTAGTTATTGTCGAATGTATCAATTGCTATGCATATCGTTCTAATTGCCTGGCATATTCCAAAGACCACTTCCACCACGCAACATCCCACTATTTTTATACGACAGAACTGAATTAAGACTTTTATTCTTGTAACTTTTTGAGCTTCTATGCAGATTATGTTCATCATGAAAATCACAAAGTTTAAAAGGTTACATCGATTGCTTAAACACAATTAGCTCGATTGGACTACGATTGAATCATGGACAAAATGTAAACCTCAGTCCTGACGAGAAAGATAATCGATACCTCAAACTATCGTCTTTTCTTCTGACCGAATTGTTTTCTATTGACAGTTGTTTTTTGCGTAGAACCAAGTATAATACAACACATTGATTGAACCAACCACTCCGAAATATGTGCGGTTCTATTCCCTTCGCTGCAGTTGTGTTGTGTATGCTATTTCTCTCCGATTGGTTTTTTCGCTAAAAAGCTGTCATTTCGTATACATTTTGACAGCAGATGGTTTAGCGGAAAGGTTTGATGGGATCCCAGTCAACGGCTTACTGAAACCGCGGGGAATATTGTATCGTTGTCGGATGCAAGGTGATGTATTTCTCTTTCAATCATCATTAATCACGCGTGTATAAGTATGACTCAGTGTAAACCGGTTGAAAGACTACTTGCAGACCTGAAAAACAGTTGCGTTGTGGCATGTCATTCGCTAGGATGTGTGACTAAGTAAGACTGTAGAGTGCTGGCACTGTATGCTTTGTAGTAGAGCGGTTTGTGTAATGTGCTTTCAAAGTCAGAGATATTGATTGACTCCATTTGGATGGACCGCTGTGAATGAGGATTATTTGTGGTTGGGGATGCCCGAATGATAGCTATGTAACGAACGAAAGTTCACAAGTCAATATTTTGTGGATCAAATCAATTAATGATGTTACACAGAAAGCCTAATTATTATTGTAAATTTAACAATGCATTGAGACCAAGTGACGGAATCAGAACATAAATTAACCATTTGAGATACTATGGGTGAAAATTTGTAGCTTACGTATCAATGGGCAGCCTTGGAGCAATCACGTAACGGTTGACGGCTGACAGCACAGCTTACTTAGCTATAGGATGACGTACCAGTTAAAATGTGGGTGAAGTGTTGGTTTAATCACAATGCTCTTAAATGAGAGCAAGATTATCTCCACAGATCGGCCGAAAACTACATTGCTGGTTGAGATTAGCAAAGTGAAATCAAGAGACAACGTTTTGTCTGATCACGGTACATGTTTTCACATATTCATCAGTTCTCAACTGTACTTTCTGTAAACTAGCTATTTTCGTTGCCGGCGAAATCTACCCCGTATAATGTACACATCGGTCGTTGACCTTATATGCGTTTTGCTTATGACGCCAACTTATTAAATCGGAATATTTCAAGAGCACAAACAAAGGTACACGAAGTTCTGAATATTCAAATGTTTGTCAATGATTATCCAGCAGTCAAAACTCAATTCAAGTACAGCTTCAATCGTTTACGTGTTGATTTTATTTGGCGTCGGAGCCATTATGGCTTAGCAGCCAGAATGAACAGAAATGAATTCAAGCTGCTGAGCTTCAACTATTTCATATATTCTCTCAAGCGTCGCTGAAATCAGTTAACGGATTAGTATCTCAAAGTCATATAGTTCCATTTGAAATACCATAACTAGAACAACCGAAAAAAACAAGCATTTGTGTACTAAATGCTTTAATGCATGACAGCGAAGCCTGGATTATGCACGCAAAACTCTAGCGAAAACTTCACACATCCGAACGCATCTTGAAACCTGTAAAATTTGATCTGCCTTGCGTGCTCGCTTTAATGCAACAGATGTTTGGGTCAGGTACATAGGATTAAACATCTACGCTATGTTGTGTTGAAATCAGAAATTCGACATTTGATTTGATCCCACTCGCAATACTATTGCATTTTCAAATGTGATATTAGAGTTCCTACGTCATGTGAGGAACTTGCTTTTGGCTGTATCATGTCAAGGCATAAAGCGTCACGTTCCAGTTGAGAATGAATGGATTCTGCCTCGGCAGTTGAACGAAGACGAGGCTCTCATCAGGTTAATGGCACGATTCGACTGGGAATCCCATATGGGCATAAACGCAGTGTGGTTGATTCCAAACTCCAACTCAGATTGCACGTTCAGTTGAGACGATTCGGGCGATCTACATCGACCTAAATGAGTCAATCAAAAATCTATTCTGTTTGCGGGTTTAAATTATTCTGAAATTTTACAACGATGTGCATATTCGTGCAGCGCAGATAGTATTTGTTGGCGGTTGAGCGATTGGGTGCCCTACCATTTAGCTATGACCTCATAACTGGGCTTACTATTAAAGGAGCTTAGAGTGTAGTATTGGATATTGCAAATCAATCGCTCCCAGATGGTATGTAGAATAGTACCCCTTGCCACAACGTAAGTGCCAAAATGACCAACGGCAGCAAACACCAAACTACAGAATGTCGGGTTGCAGAATTACTGTATGAGCAGGGTTCGAGTGACAACTTGTATGAGCAAATAGTGAAAATTCAGTTGTCAAGATATAGGGAAGACGTCAAGGTCGGCCATGAAAGCCCAAACGGTAAGGGGCTGATGGAGACCTATTGGCGGAACATTCTCTCGCAAATCAGATCGAAGTGAGGTTTGGCAAAAGCAGACTAAATACTTTTGATCAATGGACTTTCTCCGGAGTTGTGGGATTTATGCGTGAACGTGATTAGTATTGGAAAGGTAGACCTCAGGGTTAAATTGGGACCCGATGGATTATTGGAAGGAAGACATAGGACTGAAGTGGTTAACTTTTTTGAATGCCTTTGACGCCTGTGATTTTAAAGCAATAGATGATAGGACAGAAAAACGATTGATCTCACTTAAATATCGGTTACGCTAAGATCAGAAACCAACCGAAAATCAGATGGTATATCTTCGCTCCAGGATTGCACAAAGACGATTTCAAGTATAAATAATTCATCATGTAGGGTCGTTAATACTCAATTCTGTTGAGGATGTCTTGAATATCGGAGAAACAAGAAATTCGTTTTCTTTTAATAACCCATTGAAAGCTAGGTGTCTCTCTTTCTGGGAAACACTCCAACAAGACACTGCAATGTTTACCAAATAGATTTACGGAGCCTTTCAATAAATCAATTTACTCCGAATATTGTCTTCTAGTTGGAGTTTGAATTGTACTGGAAATACAGATGTAATTTAGGCAGAGAAAGGCAACAATGAAAGAGGAAGCATATTCACTTAAATGAGGTACAACCATTATTAGGTTGACTAACGTTTGCGCTCATGGGTTGTTTTAAATATGATGGTTTTGGTTGTAATGTCAATATGGTCAGCAAGAGAATAATATCAACACCCTACTACTTACAAAATGTTTTCTATGGCACAAAACACTACATGAGTTTTCCTGTTCTTCTTTTTTATTGTATATACCTCATAACTCCATCCTATGGTTATTGTTAAGCTAAATGCTTTTTAGACCATTACAACTTTGAATCACTTTGAAATGTAAATCCGATGCTGCACCAGAATAGATTGTTTATATGGTGAATGCATTCAGTCGTATTTGCACACCATAACTCTTTATGTAAATTTACGTTTACAGTCAGATCAGCATAGCAAATGCAACTGGTTCCGAGTCTGAATGGGAATAGCTTAAAACACTTCCCACACAGAGCTGTTAATATGGAACGATTTCACATGTTTTGTGATGTCTGAGGTTTTCGATGTTTGGAAACAGGTTTTGAAGTATTTTAATAAAGTCATGCCACAAGAGAAACAAATCTACAATTATTTATACTAGAAACATGGTCTATTGGACCTGTTAAAGACTGTACAGATGGCTATTTGACGAAATCAGCGTTAGTATCAAAAACGCTCTAGCTAAAATTTCCACTTGTGTTTTAAAGTTAGGATAGACGGAAATTTCAATTTTATTATCGTATTTAATGGGACACAATTAATCATTTCTTAACACAGCGAAGGAAACAAGCAACCTCGAATGATCAGAAAATCATTCAAGAACAAGTGTTGAAATTTATTAAAACTTGGCTCGGAACATTTTTGATAAAAAACGCTAACAAATGAAATTCCAGAAAATCCACGTGTAACTCGACGAAGACACGTGATTATTACTCCTCTTTTGTAGAATTGGGAAAAGTCTAAATGTGTACCCCTCACTTCGATGAAAACTCACTGCGCGAACGCATACTTTTGTACCCTTGCGTTTTTGGATCTGCCTAACCCCCATCTCGTCCTATCTAGATAAATTACACATTTTTGGATTCCTCTTAACACGAGCATTTTGAACATATCATTAACGGAGGCCAAAACATGCAATTTTAGAACAAAACATTTTTACATTTCGAACCAAACTAAACCTACGCGGGCAAGTTTGAGTGCAACATGAATATTAGATTGACTTAGATTGCCACCATTAGAAAGAGCTCGTCTTCCCACTTCGATTGACATCTTGGACCGGAAAATGGGATCTAATGGGATCTAATCTAATATAATTGTTCTCCACCTCTCCTGTGGCGAGATTATTCACTCACCGTCGGACTCGGGTTAGCTTCATACGAACCGACGCGCGCATA
Organism: Atriophallophorus winterbourni; assembly: GCA_013407085.1. Taxonomy (NCBI): domain Eukaryota; kingdom Metazoa; phylum Platyhelminthes; class Trematoda; order Plagiorchiida; family Microphallidae; genus Atriophallophorus; species Atriophallophorus winterbourni. Next base: position 4,194 of record JACCGJ010008529.1, on the reverse strand, counting down.
CCCATTAACCACACAGATCCAAGAGCTCAACTTAATTTTGCAACTAAATTCCGTTTACGCTTGTTATATTATTTGTATTTTCCATATTATTCTGTTTTTTAAACCTATATGCTTTTTATACCATTAAAGTCAAATTGAATTAAATGGAATGAGAGATTCGCTAACTGCAGTTCATTCAAGTGAATATGCGACTGATGCTTTACAAAAATGGCATTTCCCCACTATTTTCACTACTTTATCGATCTCAAAGATCTGTGCTCTCTATGAACTTTTGACTTACAATTCTGCTAAAGCGAAACTTGTACTGTGTTTCGAATATGCACAAAGATCCTTAGCTTGTTTACTGGTCAGTGCAGACCATTCTGTACCATTCTGTTTCGTTTACTGTTACGTGCGTTGTATTAACATATACAATGTTGCATTTGTTGTTCTTTATTCCGTTGGTAATCCAGAACAAAACATTTGGCGTCGCAATCAGTGGATTAACTCGAATACGGTAATATGTCACTGGTAATACCGGAATGTTACATTTGATGTGGAAGAGATATAGATTTGTGCGTCCATTGATACACAATGCATCACCTTGAATAAAAAAATTTCAATAGGGTCAAAGTGGAAACATTTACTTCTTGTGGATTTCGATCTGGCAAAATCAAAACATGGTGGCTATCAATGGGAAGCTGCGAAGCTTGGTGTGAAAAAAGGATTAAAGAAGGTCACGCTAAATGGTCCATTCGGATTGAAGCTGCGAACTGCAGTGTGACAGAAGGCGTTTCGGTGGATCAAATAAAACCAACTCTAAGCCATTTCTTATAACACTCGGCTGTGTATCCTAGCTTGTTGAATGACTAATCAAATTAATATTATCTAGTTTTTTTACCGATGGAAGGGAATGTTATGTTTCTTTACACTTGCATACAGCTTGCATGCATACTACGAGTGCACTACTGTAACAACCGCTGCATACTATGATCCCTTCGATTTCTGTGCTACACTGAGGTCCTTCTTTCAAATTACCATGCCTCTTGGAAAATGGAAAGGTCTTTACGTTCATACTACTACGGCTGTAGCTACAAATTACGTGGGTCTATCAAATAAATCAGTGCTTAGGCGATCGGCTTTCGTTATACTACACCCTGTGTGAAAGATGTAGGCGATGTCATTTTTGCATCTATCGATTTCAGAGAGTTCTGCCCACTATGAATCTATCTATATTCTCATTAAATCGATACGTAAAAAGTGATCAATTGTGAGTAATGAATCTTGGCTTGTTTAACTGGCCAGTGCAGGAAGCTAAGCTAAATTGGGCTTGTTGTGCTGTTACTTGCGTTGCACTAGCTGTTCCGGTTTCTGTAAACATGCCAGAAAAATACACCGCCAAACTATCGAATGATGTTAAACTGGAATTCACGATAACTAAGAAAAGCTTCTTCCTTTAAATATCAAAAAATGCGTTTCTTGATGAATGTAGACATACGACAGTGCGCATCCACAACGTAGTTAAGAGAAAAACATGATTCAAGAAGCCATTCAAAAAGTAAAAGTAGAAATACACTCTGGAAAAAATTCCAGAATTTCAGAATTTCGTTGCAATCACTGGTAGGCACAAAATTATAGCAATTTAAATAATGAAGAATTTAAAAGAAGCTTTAATCTCACGAAAAGATTACTAGATACCGATCGCATGGCTTCACGTGTAAGATAGACCCACACGTCCTTGAACAGTGCAGTGAATGTCTGCGCAAGGTCCAACATAAAACCCACGCTTCAAACAAGTATTGCCTTTAAAAAGTCTTCAGGTGTCCTTAAAGTACTTAAACTGATATTTTGGGAATTTGTTCAATCAGGATATTCCCACGGATCATGAATTCATACTTGAGGCCAGTCATGAAATGAGAAGTTAAGTGTTGGTCCAAGTGTTTTGAGAACTTATGCAACGAATTTATCACCGCTCAACAAAACTAGTTCTCACTATCTGAATAAAGCTTTACCAAGAATGGTTAGCTCACCAGTACTTGTTCGACTTTCCATATTGACGAATCAGAGGAGACCTCATCCTATTTCACAAAATATCCAATACCAAAACCATTCTTTACAGTATTTACTCACGAGAAACGATACGAGAAATTACCGAACCCTTGAATATATGCTGGTGGTACCCCATTCCCGTATAGAATGTAGTTTTATTCTTCCCGTGTCTGTTTTACTTGGAACAGTTTACCTTGAACCTTTACTTGCTCAGCTAAATTACATGAGTTTAAAACTAAATTGGACGAGTTCTTATCCACAAATTTGTGTCCCTTTCACACTAATTAATCTAAGTTCCCAACGTGTCTTGCTTCGCTTACATTCTAATTTATATCATCCTATGGTTATTGTTAACCTTACTACCTTTTTGACCATTAAACACCTTGAATTTGCCTGAACGAAAGAGTTCGAAATAAAACAGAACCTATCGGGTGGTTATTGCTATGAGAATATGGAATTGCTGGGTCCTTTAAATACTTGCGTGTTCTACTAATCACCTCAGCCTGTAATAATTGCTTGAGCGAGTGATGTTCAAATATCAATGAGAATTCATCCCGCATGTGGCACTGTGTATCTCATTGTGGTTTGAGTTCAAGCATAAACTCAAGCTGTGACAAATTGCTGTAACTAGAGAGCAACTTATTGCAGGACGTTAATCCCATCGAGAACATCAATAGCCCTCTGTAACGCTGCTAATCAGGCCTGAATCAAATATTTTATTAAAGGACGCCTTTAGGCATTGCTGAAAATTCGTGTACACGGATAAAGCTATTTCTTTCTTTCTTTCTTCTTTTACTTCTTCTTCTTCTTCTTCTTCTTCTTCTTCTTCTACTACTAATACTACTACTACTACTACTACTACTACTACTACTACTACTACTACTTCTATCCATCGTACGGATTGAACATGAACATCCTTGCTATAACACCCAGGTTACGTTATCATTATATCTATGAACGCTTAGGTCTAAGACCTTGATGCAACCGCACGGTTAGTAAGGATGATTATATTTTTATGGTTTATGTATCGTATTCAACAACTCGAACTAAAAGGTACTCGTGAAGGAAAAACCATGAATCCATGCGAAACGGAGCCGCATCATAGTGCAATTCACAATACAATACAATTCCGTATCCAGACTATTAACTCTACACCTTTCTAAAGAAGTCTTGGCTAGTGACACATTTGTAATGAATTGTATCCACCAAGATCGAAGAAATTGAACGTGCGTACTGCATCTAGTTTTAACACAAATAATGATTGCGATCCCTGAGCTCGGTCCAAATTATGATTTCAACTTTGTTTACATGTTTTAAATGCTGCACTCTCCAAATGGAAGGCTCGTTTGCAGCTGCTTACTAAAGATGTTCTATTAACTTTTTGAAAACGTTTTTCACCACACAAAGTTTACGTTATTACTACAAAGTGCAAGCACCGTAAATAGATCTTCAAACAATCTGGGAACATTTCCCCAATGTTGGAGTGTGCGGTTGATTGGAATCGAGCAGCGCGTATCTGATGTTGATCATAGCGGTTTCAGAGCTCGAAGAGAATTTAATGTACGAAACGAAATACTCAGTGAAATGCGTGATAAGTTTTTCGAATAATATACAACCGTGATTTCATCTAATTCTTCGATGGATTGTGTATGTTTATAATGATGATCTGGACATTTGTATTTAATCAAGTTCAGCTTCTCGGACGTAGTTTTTAAAGCTAACGAAATTTAGATTATACCTGAAAGAAAAATAGCATCAAAACAGTTATGCTTGGGATTTGTAAACTGCCAAGTATTCCTCGAGATTACGGCCACTATGTATACCAGGGTAGCAAGGATCAATCACACATCGTATTCTAGGCAAAAGAACAAATATGGCTTGTCTCAGAAACCATATTCAGTTTATTCAATGGACTGATTTGTTTCACTATTATCAACGGAGTATCTATTCCTACACTTCATTCGTTAGCTATCTAGAGCAAAATATCTAATAGCAAAATGATAACAACGCATTTCTAAAACCCTAGCTCAACATGTGTTCATCGCTTTGTGTATGACGATATTTTAAACGAAAATGGACTAATATATGCAAACGAACATCATTCGTGAGCCATAAATTTGATTTATCCTGCTCGTTATTTACTAAAATTCTTCACATTTTCATCCA